>JAUYWV010153811.1:0-18640 GCA_032274565.1 Nematoplana nigrocapitula
AAACGCCAGTAAAAAACAAAAGAGCGCGGGCCGATTCGCCCCCCCCCCCGGGTAGGATAGGGTTAAGCGGTGGGCAAATGAAATTTTATTTGCCACCATTCGGCCATTCGATTCCTTTCAAAATTATGATTAAGCAACAATGTCATGAAAGTTTAGTTCTAACTATTTTTATTTGTGGGTAATCGGCCTCTAGGATAAACTACAACAAAAGGCGTAGTTGACCGTCCGGATATTCTAGTAGTCCTTGTATTATTAATATTGTTATTATGGCCGAATGAGATAAGGCCCGGACCAGCAAACATTTGGATCCAGAGAACGTGGGTTCGAGCCCATATCTGTCAAAAACACTCTAGCGTTCGAAGCAAAAGGGTCCTTGTGGGCCGGAAAGGATGTCGTCACATTCATGCGGAAGAACACTTCAGGTGTCAACGGATGTTTGTAGATTACCATATAGCAGATGAAATGGTATATGAACTGATTTATGACATACAACCAATGTAAACGGCCCCTAGTCCCCAGCGGCTAAAACTCACTTGGTTACCTCAAGGACATTTAAATAATAAACGGATACTTGGAGACAAATTACGGATTGGAACTCGGAATATGCGAACGATGCAACAAGACAGCAAGGTAGTGACAGGTTGTAGAGATATATATGTGAGACCATTGAAGAGTTAGAAAAGAAAGATCAAACTGACATGATGTATTGGAAAATTAGAGAAGCTACGACAAACCGAAGCAACCAAGATAAATGGATATTAGTCAATCAGAATGACGGAAACCTACTTACGGATGGCGCAAATATACGAAAACAATAAAAATCTTATATTAAATATCTTTACTATAAACAACATTAAACTACAACGGGCGAAGAGGAAATCGACGACAATTCTAAAGGACCTGCAATTCTTCAAGCTGAAGATGAAGAAGCAATAAAGCATATGGAGATTAACAAAGTAGAAGGATCAGATGGTATACCAGCAGCATGAATAAATACAACTTTAGGTGTAAAAATTCAAAAACTTACAGAAATTTGCAACAATATGTACATAAAAGGGAAATGGTCAAACGACTTCTACAAAACAGCAATGGTATCCCTAAAGAAGAAAGTAAACGCAGAAGAATGTATTGAACTTCGCACAATCAATCTAATATCTCACACATCGAAAATAATGTTACAAATTCTGTCCAGAAGAATAGAAGCCAAAACAAGATACTGCATAGGAGAAAATTAATTTGACCTCAAGAAGGGTTGCGGGACGAGGGAAGCAATTGGAGCACTAAGAACATCTATAGAGAGACAATCATCTATATATTCATATGTTACGTAGACATCGAGAAAGCGTTTGACCGAGTCAACTGGAACATCTTAATGGATACACTCAAACTCAAGATCTATATATGAATCAAACTGCAACCATCAGGATAGAAAATAAAGAACCAGAACCAGCGGCGATTGAATAAGGAGTACCACAAGGATGTCTTCTCTCCCCACTGTTATTCTCAATATATACCGAAATAATGTTGATTGAAGCACAGGATCATATAAAAGAAGTAATAAAAGTAGGGGGGCACTCTTCAAAGATATCAGATTTGCAGATGATCAACTATTGACAACAGACACAGAAAAAAATATAAACCCTATTGAACAACCTGAATAGCACTGTTACAAAATACAATATGAAAATAAATATAAAGAAAACAAAAGTAAGCGGATGTCAAAATCGGGAAATAATAAGATGAAAATACTGTAAAATTAGAAAAGAAAGAAATATAACAAGTGAAAAGCTTCAGACATCTAGGTTCAATTATCGCATCGGATGCGGATGGTAGATGCCATGAGGAAATAAGAACAAGAATTGCCATGACTAAGCAAGCCTTTACTAAACGAAGAGAATTGTTCACCAAAGGGTTAAACATAGAAACTGTGCATAAAATTTCTAAATCAATAATATGAAGTGTAGCCGTTTATGGATAAGAAACATGGACACTCTAAGAAAGTGATAAGAAAAATATATGGATATGTACAGTAGACGAATGCAGAGAACAATAGCAGGATTGGAAAACCTCAACGAAGACGTATTAGAAGAGTTAAAATAACGACGTAATTTACTTCAGGCAATGTTAAAACGGAAGAAGAACTGGGTATGTCACATCTTAAGAAAAGGTAATCTAATGAAAACAATCATCGACGTACGATTTTGTGGAAAACATGGACGAGGTAGGCCAAGAAAAGGCATGTTAACAGAATTAAATGCAGATTCATATAAAAATCTAAAACATACTGCAGAAAATCAAACGGAGTGGAGAAAATGGATGACATAAACGTGAAGCTACTTGACAAAAACAGAACACTCGATAGTTAGATATTATTATTGTACGTATTTTTCTTTTCAAATACAGATTTCATAAAGTCAGAAGCCCATTCGAAGAACTTTGTCAAATCAAATAAATTTAGCTCAAATAAATTAAATTATTGGGTAGATTCACAAGGACAGTTTCCAGTTTGAAATATCGATCATACCTTGCCGATTTTGTTTGCTTTGAAAACAATGCGTATAGAATAATAACAAATTAATGTGTGACAGCCTTATGTAAAGTATATAGTATGACTGATCAAAAAGCAAGCTTAATCTTTTTTGTTTTGTCTGCAAAACAGGAAGTAAAAAACTCATTTTTCAATTATATCTTATAAATATAATGGAACAAATTGAAAATTGAATGACTTTGTTTGATGAAGGAAACGCTGCCGTGTTAGCAGGTGATGAATTCGTTAATTGATATCACATTTTATACTACACAAGGCACAAAGGATTTGAAAGCTAATGAAAAATAGCAAGACAGGCAATTAATTCTAGAATGAGATAGATGATATATGACTGATTGATGAACGTCAGAACCCAGACGATTGACAGTTAAAAGAAGTTATTTGGATGACATATATACAGTACAGTATGTAGTTGATAATTAAAACTGTTGGTGTCAGGAATGATCTTTATGTGCATCGCTTTTCGAATCTGCGAATTTACTTTTATTAATTGCAAATTTGTGAAAATAAAAGTTTAAACAGTAATTTTTTAGTTGTGCTAATTTTAATTTAACTTGAATTTAAAAATATTGATTATTATTTATTAGACAATATTCTGAATCAGTTAGCTTGCTAATATTATCAACATGCAAAGTACAGTACAAGATTATTAATATAAATTGAGAATGTATCCAAGAAAAACTAAGCCATTTATACATCATTTGAGGCTGGTTATGTAAATAAAATTGATGGTATATTTTCTTGAAAGTAAGTTTTTATGGATTTGAAATCATTTAAAAGACGTGTATATTTGAAGTCCGATAGATGTCAGATTGTTTGCTATGTAGCTAATTATGTATGTATGTATGTATGTATGTATGTATGTATGTATGTATGTATGTATGTATGTATGTGTCGTTTCGATATTTGTCCGAAACTACTGTCCGAAGTTTCTGAAACTATTTGGAACACACAAGCAGACACAAACGAAATGAACAAATGGATATTTTTATTTCCATAATCTGACGTAGTTACACGCGGGCAAATTTTATCTTTACCAGTAACAGAGCTGTAAGAAAAATGTCGCCTGCAATGCAAAACTATTGGAACTAATTCGTTTCACAATAAATGTCTATATTCTGTAAATGCTATCGTTTAGACAATACTTTTGTCTTTTTGACATATAACACGTTGGAAAATGCCTATTAGTGTTTTTGCGAGTGCGCAATTTGTAGTTTTATTCTTATGTGTATTTGTGTAGAACGTCAACTGGTACAAAGTCTACTTTTAGCAAGATAACTACTTCTAATGTATTTCTTTAGTTTCGTCGAATAAGGGATGTTCCTAGCTTCCGTATGATACCAAATAGTAGCACACATCATCACATATTCCGTCTTGTTCTAATTGTTCGTTGTTGATTCGTAATACTGTAGATATTTTTTTGCCAAATTTAATTTATTGATATTAAAACTATAATAAAACATACTGCTTAAAATAATAAAATTACAATTAATTAAATTATCATTTCATTATTATCATAATGAGTAAAATAAATTTTTATTTTTATTATTTTTTATTATAATTTTTAATATTATTAATATAAATTTGTTGAATAGTAAAACATAATTCCTAAACAAATATAAATCCTAGAAGCTTTAAAGAATCTTTCAATCACAGAAGGTCTTCAGGGTTGTCTCATTCAGAGACGTAATCACTTTGTACGATACTTTGGATAGCTGCAGTAATTGGTAAATGTGGATTAACACATAGAGTGTGCTTGTTCTGCACTAGGGCCGTATAGCCGAATATTGTGCAATTAAATACGAAATCATTACTACAGGTTTAGTTATCCATTTTTATGCTTTTAACAAATACGTTAGAAAAACAACAACTGTTGTTACTGTATATTAAAATTATGGCGGAATAACGTTAAAATAAATTATTTATGTACATACACTGTATATACCTACCAAATGTCTCGCATTGTCTGGTAATATTAAAGTCATGTCATTAGTGATTCATTTGCTATTACAAGAATAGAATACAATGTCGTTTCATTTACAACAACTATTCGGCATTTTGCAAAAGTTAAAAGAAAATAAATATTAGTACATTCCGATTTTGCTTAAGAAAAACATACTTTCCCCCTCACGAACCGAAATTATTGTTAAATCTATTACTGGGAATTAAATTACAATGTGCATATATATCTGTATGCATGTGAGAAAAGTTGTCCAAGTTTGTAAAAGCATTAATGTTTGAACAGCTGAATGCATGGTATACTGTGGGCACGTTTAAACATGCATGAAAATAATTATTTTTGGCTATTGGAAGAAGCTGATTTAAACAAGTTTGTTAAAATAAAACGATTACGATTATTTATTTTTTATTTATACACACAAATTCATCCATATATGTAGGAACACTGTTTTAAACATAGCGCATGTGTAGTGTGTGAACTGAAATTCGCACTATACGCAGTAGACTTTGAAAAGAAAAAGTAACAAGACTGTAAGGCCACACAGACACACGCGCAGCACCTCAGCTGACCCAATTTTCGCCCTAATATCTTACAAGCGTTGTCTTATAACTAGGGCGGCAGTCAAGCTGTCTAGAATTGGATCATAAATTACGATTGGTAGAGTTAATTAAGTTTGCGTTGGCAAAACAGATTCACATCTCTTTGAAAGGTCAATTATATAAGGCAGACTTTTTCATGTGATCTCATTCAATCATGAACATCTCAACTTCTAGTGGTTAAAACGTGAATACGCCATATACAATAGTACGATGATTAGTTGGAAGACACAGATACGGACCCTACATATATCTTGAGATTTTCACCCGAAGTAAAACATTTTTTTAGAATTTGATATTATGCATGTAGTATTTTGGCAGCAGGAATTCACTTCAGCTATAGATGGAGAAATTGATTAATTACTGGAAATTCCTCTACCAAAATCGTTGCCAGCTGAAATTGTTCCGCTACAGAAATTGTGAACTACCGGCAGAATTATTATTATCACACTTAAATAATAAAAGTAATATTTTATTGATTAACAATTCAGTTGAAGTTGCAGAACATACAGAATTGGAAACTGTACCCGGTCACGCAAACTGTACATCCGTCCAACAAAAATAGTATTTGTTGATAAATGCAAATGCCTTTTCTCTAGGCGAAAGGGCTGGCTGTGGATCCCAAAAGTTTCCTGCCCGACTCTAGTACAGGACTAGTTTTGTCCTTATTGGGACTCATCATGTGTACTTAAGAGAATGCGAACACGGCTTAACTAAAAATGATGAGTAACCTTTCCTTAGGTACCTGTTTTTTTTAGATAGTAAATCAGTGGTATATATTTGTTAGACTTATTAATCGTATTTTTTATGTGAGTGTCACAAGTGAAACTTTCCTGAATTTGTTAATCCTCAATATTTAGTTTCAGACTTTCTATTTATTTCTTTGTTTCCTAATTTTCATTTAAAGTCTGGAATATCTTAATTCCTTTTACTGAAAATTAGGAAGTGTGTTTTTCTGAGTTAAGTGCTAATCTATTTGAATCTAAACAATCATTACATTCGTGCATTATTGACCTTAGCTTATAACTGACCATAGTTACTAGCTGTACATAAAAGGCTGATATCGTCTGCAAATAGCCAAATTTTATTTTGATAAGTCAGGTAATTTAAGTCATTTATTATAAAGAAAACAATAATGGCCCAAAATACACTTCCTTGTGGAACTCCTTGTTTAATTGTTTTTATGTCAGAGTTTGTATTGTTTGTTGTTGTATTAATAAATGTTCTTATTAGTAAGATTGATGTCCACCAAACTTTGAAATTGACCTGATATTCCATAGTAGCCTATTCCAACTTTTGAATCAAAATTTGAATATCAATGCTATGAAAAGCCCTTTTTTAAATCTATGAAGATAGTGTACCTAGGATTTTTCTATTATTTTGGAGACTAGCAACTATATCGTCATGTATAGATATTAAGCCATTTATTGTACTGTGATGTTTCCTAAAACCAAATTGTTTGCAATATTAATTTTATTTTGTTCAATAAAATTTATCAAGTCAATTTGGAATACTTTTTCAAATAATTTATGAAAATAACCATAAGTTTGTATTAAATTTATGCATAAATAAAACTTTATGAAAATATGATAATAATGATATAGGTCTATAGCTATTGACTTAAAGCTTGTGTCCACTTTGAAAATTGGTATAATTGTTGTCTTTTGTAATAGTTCTGGATATGTTTTATCTTCTATAGACATATGTATTATCAGTTTTGTTAAAGATGCTATTATATTGACTTTAATTTCTTTTTAATAATTTTTGTAATATCATGTCTTTTCTTGATTTGGATTTATTTTGAAAATTTTCAATTATTTTCGATAATTTTTCTGGAGTTGTTTTAGATAGTAATACTGATTTGTCCAAACCTGCTGGAATGTATTTTAAAAGCTTACTACTTGTGTCTGCATGATTCTTGTAAATGTGTGGAAAACATTTAAGGATCTGACCACAAAGTATATGTAACAGTCATAATCTCAATTATTCACCAGGATTAGAATCCAGATGGGCCTCCTCCAATACAAGTGTATTTAACACACAAGATTGTGAATTCCAACATGACAAGGCTCCTTGCTACACATCCAAGGCCTCCACTAAATGTATCCTTGATGTTTGATTCAATCCGCGTTCCTCAGTGGCCAGGGAACTGGCTGGACCTCAACCAAACTAGAAATATTTTCGGGAATTCATGATGAAGTCAGAACTTCAAAAAGATTCGCCTACAAATACTATATATAAGAAAAACTTAATTTCCAAGTTGATAAAATTCTGCGAGGGATGGTCCGCCTCCAATAGACATCAGAAACCTGCAACGGACCAATTGGAATTAGAAAGCGAAGAGGAAATAGACGACAGTTTAAGAGGACCTGCAGTTCTTCAAGCTGAAGATGAAAAAAACAATGCAGCTTATGAAGATTACCAAAGCAGAAGGATCAGATGCTATACCAGCAGAATTAATAAATGAAACTGGCGTAACAATTAAAAAACATACAGCAATTTATAACCACATGTAAATGGAAGGGAAATGGACAAACGACTTCTAGAAAACAACAATGATACCAATGCAGAAGAAACCAAACACAAAAGAATGTGTAGTGATCATCGCACCAATCGAAAATAATGTTACCAGTCCCGACCAGAAAAATAGATGGCAAATCATGATACTACATAGGATAAAATTTATTTGACTTCAAGAAGGGTTGCGGTACGAGGGAGGCAATTGGAACACTAAGTACACTTATAGCGAGACAACCATCTGTACATATGTTAAATATACTTTTAGAAACCGTTAGATCGAATCAACTGGAAAGTCTTAATGGATACACTCAAACTTATCGGGATACACTGTAGGGATAGAAGACGTATTCAAGATCTATATATGAATCAAACAAGTATCATCAAGATAGAAAATGAAGAATCAGAACCAGCAGTGATTGGACAAGGAGTACGACAAGGATGTCGTCTTTCTCCCCACTGTTATTCTCAATATATACAGAAAGAATGATGATTGAAGCACTGGATCATGCAGAAGAAGGAATATAAGTATGGGCTGAAATAAAAATATAAGATTTGCAGTCGATCAATAATTGACTGCAGATACAGAAAAGGGACTACAAACACTATTGGACAACCTGAATAGCACAGCTGCAAAATACAATATGAAAATAAATATCAAGAAAACAAAAATAATGCGGATCTCAAAATCGGGAAATGATACAATTATATACTGTAATAAAGAAATAGAACAAGTGAAAACTTCAAATACCTATAGGTGCAATTATCGCATCGGATGATAAATGCCATGCGTAAATAAGAACAAGAATTGCCTTGGCTAAGCAAGCCTTTACTAAACGAAGAGAATTGCTCACCAAAGAGTTAAACATAGAAACTAAGAAGGAAATTGTCAAATCAATGGTACGGAATGTAGCCCTTCATGTATCAGAATCATGGACACTCCAAGAAAGTGATAAGAAAAATATAGAAGCATTCGATATTTGGATATGGAGACGAATGCGGAGAACATCATGGCGGGATCGGAAAACCAACTCCAGACTTTTAAGAAAAGATAACCTATTGAAAACAATCATCGAAGGACGATTTCGTGGAAAACATGGACGAGGAAAGCCAAGAAAAGGCATGCTAACAGAATTAAATACAGATTCATATATAAATCGAAAAGATAAAGCAGAAAATTGAACGGAGTGGAGAAAATGGATGCCATTAACGTGAACCTGCTTGACAAAAGCAGAACTCTCGTTATATAGATACTCAGACGTTCACTCACTCACACACTTCTAAAAGTCAGATTTTGTGCCATATAGCATTGTTTCATTCTTTAGCGTAAGTAGTTTGTTGTAATATAATACTGTATATTATTAATTAATATTTCGGTATATGGTCATATAATAGTTCAATGTGCGTTTGTTTTTATCATACATGCGATCGTGGAAAAGGTAATACTCGTACTACTGTGGCATGAATGGTTTACCTAACCCGGACAGATTAGAAGGTTATCAGACAGATCTGTCTACGTTTGTTTAGCGCGGAGTCAGACTCCTGGATCTTGGTCGGCTTGGTAGTCCATTCTAACTTGTTGACTTTTAGACGACCCAGTCGCACTTTACCATCTGAGCCAAGTGTTGCCATTCACGTTGTTCTAAAGTTAGTGCCTGTTTGCTTAGAGTACAGCAACAAATGTTTGTGTGTGATTTGATTAACATCAGACGCGCTCATGCACTCCCGAATTGGGTACTTAACATTTGTTTATACAGTATATCATTTGACTAAGCACTGCGAGTCATTTGGTGCAAGACACCGTGCTTTTGTGGAATAGGCGAATGCCTAGGGCGTCCTGATCTATAAAATTCAGATTATTATAGTCGTTCAGTATGGTGTCGCATAAATACTGTATTCCGGAAAATGTGTGAGGGAAATGTACATACTGGAAAGGGATTTTATATTGTGTGGGTGTAATGGGAAAATTATATTCATTTAACAGTGATCGGCAAACTCGTTTTAGACTCTGTTAACTGAAATTATCAGTATATATATTTCTATGCTTAAATCTATTAGTTATCATGAAGCAGTTATACTTGTTGTGAACATTGCACTGGAGGCGGATTAAACGTTCTCAAAGGGGATTATTACATTTTCCATTCAGAGTATATGTAGTACTTAGAAGGATGAAATGGCGTTGATTTTCGCATTATGGGTCATTGTTTCATGATTTTTTTAATCCTTCAGGGAAACGAAAACAAAAGGGATGTCGCAGAGAATAAATTACCTTGCCTCTATTTTCTTGCATTAGATTTTTCTGGTTTTATTTAAATGCACGTCAAATGATTTTTTTTCTTCTGTAAGATAATGAACATTTTTATCTTGTTTTGTGTTTCTGATAGGACTACCTACCGTTTCGGTAATTTATCGTTTTGTTTTGTTTTTGTTTTTTAATTTATGTTTTCCAGAATTGTAAATTCGTGTTGCATTTCCTATAGCTTTAACAATCATAATTCCAAATAGCTAAAAATTAGATATAGCTTTCTTACACTGTTGTATATAGTACTACTGTTCTCATCAGAGAGTCTTGCATGCAGGAAATGGAGGAGAGAAACAGTAAGGGACACCCGCCACAAGAAGGCGGCTGATTTGGGGCATTAACGAAGTACTCGAGCATGCGGTAAAAGGACAAACAGACACAGCTATCGGAACAGCAGTAGATACTATTGATTTTGCGATGATTCGAGACATTCATTTAGCGACAGCATAATAGTCGAACAGGAATCTACATATCATGCTAATTTTATGTGTGCAATTTTTTCATATGGATACACGGGCACCTTTTTGGGTGTCAGTTTACCTGATACGTCTTTCTTTAAATCTGTGAAAGTATATGTCGCGTGAAAACAGCCAATCAATAAGCGCTTTCCATTGTGACGCAATAGGTAATTCAGAACATCGATGACCTCTTCGAGCGGGAAGAGTTCAGCGCTTCACCAGATCCCGGCTGGCCAGACTGCTTCAACTCCGGTGTGTTCGTTTTCCGACCCAGTCAAGAAACGTACGCCTCCCTGCTGCAATTCGCTCTCACCACTGGCAGTTTCGATGGCGGTGATCAGGTAGGTGCTTTTTAGAATTTAACGCCAAATTTTTTTATTTCAACCCACACCGTAGTATAGCAGCTGAAGAGACTACTCTGTACTCTTTAGTAGTGCGGGCGTATACATTATTCTAGAAAAACGGATAGGGCGATTTGCTGCCTTACCGCAGCGCCACCTGGAAGATCGATATCTGACCAAACGAACCCTTTCGGGCCGTTAAGCACTCGGCGGATACAACTGTCAACCAGGGACAAAGGAGATTTGATAGATTTTTTTGGCTTATTGGTTTGTTTTTCTCAGTAGCGTTCTCGTGCGCTCTCCATCAGTTATGACTCATTGACTAGCCAACTGTCGTACACTGCAAATTACAGTATCACTCGTCTTGTTGTGTAATGGATGCGATTGATTAACCTAGTACGAACATACCTGACATTTACCATCAGTGAGGTTATATACTGTACGGTTGGCAGTGAGGCAGTAATGAGCTGTAATTTTAGTCTGACGAAAAATTATTGATTGGGAAATATAGCGTCATGACTATCAACTATTTATCAGCATTTATTAAATGTCAATTTGTTGGATTCTTCATATTCCATGTAGCAGAATCAGAAATTCACCAACGGATAACTATGTATAAACTAAAGAGGTTTATGACTACGTTCCTATCTGTCTTATACTAATGCAAAATACTAGTTTCGCCAAAGCCTCGTTTGAAATCCGATGCTTGATTGAACCCTGGTTTGCAGAAACTATCATTAATTTTTAGATTTATACAACTGGTCTATCCAGTAGCACCGGCGAAGCTTATATTAGCACACAACTACAAACAGAAAACAAACTTAATTTAGTACATCAACATTTCATATTTTACACAGTTTGACTGTAGATACATATTCATTTGAATAAAGCACTTACCGATTTGACCAGAAAGGATAGCTGCTCGGATGAATAAAATTTGGCATTTTCCGCTGGGCGAGTTCATTTTCAACGGGTGCTTATCTGGAACACGTTTTGTGTCACCTGACTGTGAAGGAATGAATGCAGGAGCCTGTCATCGTTGATTTGTATTTGTCAGCTGTCACGACATGTACATTATATACTCGAGGGTCCCCTTTCACTGACTACGTGGCAGTGTAGCTACAATGTAGCTTTTTTTCGTGTGAATTGAAATAAATGTAGGACGCCAAAGATTCAAATCGTTATAAGCGTGCCTGTTGTACCCACTGTTTGGTCTAAGTGTTTAGTTTATTGTAATGGCTCTCATTATATTATTGAAAAAACGCTAGTTATTTGTCTTTACCTGCAGTCTGCGTATGTATAGGAGGAATTTGTCAACTTGCAGTCTGTGTACGTAGAAGGTATTTGCCGACTCGCAGTCTGCGTACTTAGGAGGAATTTACTAACTTACAGTCTGCGTTGCAACCAGGGCTGGTATCACTCCTGAAGGAGGAACCCCTCTTTGGAATCCTTCCACCGACGTCTCTGGCCAGTCGTGGCCATGTGTGCCCAGATAGCGGATGAGGTCATCTCGCCATCTTGTCTTTGGTCGTCCTCTTGATCTTGTCCATTGTCTTGGAGTCCATTCTGTCACCCTAATTGTCCACCTGTTGTCTTTATAACGCGAGACGTGCCCAGCCCATCTGTGCTTGTTCTTCTTGATGGTTCTTATGCTGTCGTTGAATATGCACACCATTTTTGGCCTTCAAAGGAGTTGGACAAGGTTGAACGAGTTTACTATAATATACAGTTTACTGTAATCACGAGGGAGAGAATTATTATTAAGTTAATTGTTAGCAGCCCTGGTGGCCAATTGCATCGAAAGAAGTTCATCTACGACAATCAGGATCAACGAAGACATAGAGAGCATTGTCCTAACAAGACAAACCATGTCGTGGATGCTACCTCAAGACACGTCTCGCCTTCAGGCGTCTCCGTCCTCTCACAGAACATCCAGAAGATTATTGAATCTGCCTTCAAGACTGCTGTTAAACGAGACGCAGAGCCATTTGTAGATCTGTCTTGGGTGTGGAATCACAAAGGCTACGATAATGACAGGCATCCCGGACGAAATCTATAACTATATTTGTGGTGATCTGTCGCGGTGTCCCTCTGTACGCATATAACTCGAGAACGGAACATGGCAGAGTTTGTCAAAGGGTTTCAAATGAACCGACGTTTCACTGGGAGTAACATAGGCCCATTAAAAGTGGATAATTAATAAAAAATAAAAACGGGTAAAAACTGGCGATATCTAAAAAAAAACTACGGTTTTATTTTACTACTAATAAATGTGAGAGTAGTATACCATGTAATTTATAAATAATATTGGTTCCATTTAAAAAGTCCCTTCAACAGTGGTTAATTTATGTGACTAGGCAGTTTTTAAGCCATTAGCCCCCCTTTGGGTTGACCCTGATTTGTTCCAAAGAAAGTATCTCTCAACATAATTCTCCTCTCTGCTTTTTCCTACTGAATCATCAGAATAAATTATTTACTTGCAAATTTGATTGTTTACTGATATTTTATTGCCCTATGTATCCACGAGCGATGCTGGGTACCTCAACTAGTAAAAGCATAAAGGTAATTTAATTAAATTTAGTAAAATACCAGTTCGGGCAAGCCATAGCTGCGCCTACTGATTGCTAATGAATAGCGTTGTAAGATAACATCTGGTAGGCAATATGAGGCAATTTGGGATATGAACCGTTTCTGATTCCGCAGCTTTGGTGTTCATACAGGACTGGTTCACAAAGGGAGAAAATCATAGAGTTTCGTCAATCAAAATCACAATGTTATATCTATCAAAACATTTCTTTTGCATTTAATACATTTATAATGAACATAAAAACATATAACAATAATTATTATAATGGTTTGATATATAATAAAAAGTTTTGTTATTTACTACTAAGTTTGGACTAGAAATATAAATAGTATAAAATTAAATGTTTTTATCAATATTATCTATTGTTATTTTTGATCATTTCGTATAGAAATAATTTTATTTAACAAAATTACCAAATTTCGAATAGAGTTCATAACAGCCACCTTAGAGACGAAACTCTATGTATACTCCATGGAGAAATGTGTTGAGGTAGTAACCAGAATTTGATGTCTGACGTGTTTATCTTGTTGAAAATAACATCAGATTATATCTAAAGCTGATAGATGATTAAAAGTAATTGGACGCTACCGTAGTAGAAGATACGAAAACTGTAACACATAATGACGTGTCCAAATCCACAGTAAGTGAATGATATACAATAAAACATCTGCACGAGAAACTGCTACTGAATGCTTCGAAGTCATTAGTAACTGATGAGGACCGGACAGCGCTGTATCAAACTGTTTTTGGTTTATCAATCGTCCTGCGGCATGCAGATCAGTAAATATTCTCTCATAAAGTCGAGCAGATGATATAGAGTTGAGCAGTAGTGGAAAATTATTTAGAATGATTTTTTGACACATTTGGGCCGAAGACCCGAACTCACTTCACCCTGTACTTTAAAAGTAGATATGTCCAGTCCAAAAGTAATTATCTGGATTTAAGCAGTAGTATGCTTAGTTTATTAAGTTATTTTTATCAAATGTTGTTAAAAATATTAATTTTTACTGGTAATCTATACCTTTTACAAATCAATTTCATTCTCATGCACGCCTATTTCATTCTAGTGAATATCTAATTCCTACTCATGTATTTGAATTTCATTCTAGCAAAAATCAATCTCATTCTATTGAAATTTGATTTCATATCTGTGAAAATCAATTTCAATGTAGTAAATTTTGAATTTCATATGTTGTATTCTGTCTTTTTATTTATCAGTGGCATATTTCTTTAACGTATTATAATAGCGCACTGCAAATATAATAGTAGTAGTAGAAACGTATATTTAAAAAATATATGAGCAAACACAACTAAACATTAGGTTAGAATCGAGGACTTCTTAAGTACTAACATTCGTCGTGGACCTTACAAAAAATATACGTATCCAATGTGATCGTGAAGCTCTTATTAAGGCTCATAAAGACAGGAAGCATTGGCGTAGTGTCGTGGATGTGCTTAAAGTCAAAACAACAACAGTTATTGAGTGGATCAAAAGCCGATAAATAAGACCGAAGTCAAAAGTGGACGAATTAACGCTAAGAAGTAGGATCAAGTAGTGGATGCATTGGTAAGATGGGCTGAGAATGATGCGTTATTATCTTTGAATAATCTGGTTGAAATAATTCAGCAAGAATTCGGAATACAAGTGTGTATTAATAGTGTAGGATTCCGATCAATCACTGGGAAACATAAGGCCTCAGGTAGTAAATGTGCATTCTGACCAAAACAACTGTCTGCTTTGTTTAGACTACGTTGAAACGTTGCTTCGACATCGAGCCGCCGGTCGAACATTGGCTAGAAGAAAGTAATTTTAATTTGATTGCCGTCGTAAAAGATGGCCGTTCTAGAATAGAAGGCTTTCACTGCATATCCACCATGACGCCAAAAAAAATCCTGTTTACTCACAAGCGCGGTTCAAACACAGCGGATAATTGTTAACTTTGAATGCAGCAATTGATTGACACATGTTTCAACGAAAGGATTTTGCAACCAATACACATTATTGACAATGCAGTGGCCCATTCTCCAGTGAACTCCATTACCACAGCAGAAGAGGACGTTCGAAATTGTGCGCCTAACGCCGTATTCATACTTACTTCATCCAATCCAGTTGGTATGGAGTTCTTTTAAATCTGTTGTTAAAGATATGTAAATTGCGTCAACATATGCCAGAAATAATGAACTATACATTCGCACTTAACAAGGACTAATAATATCTAATTCATATTCATATTTGAATCTCAATATAACGAACATCAATTTCATTCTATTGCAATTTGTTTTGATCTCTGTGAAAATCAATTTCAATGTAGTGAAAATAATGAATACACATAAATGCATGGAAACTGGACTAATACATGACGCAAAAGGTATTTTAGAAAACGCAATATAAATTACGCTATCTCGATTAGATTATCACAGCGCAATGCAATGGCGTAGTATCGTTCACGTGATTACTGAAGCCCATTAATTGTTGAGGAGTAAATGCTTTGTGATGAGTGATGACTCTTGTGGAATTGTTCCAATTTGTGCATTCTAAATTCCGACGTTCATTAGAATGGAATAGACAGGGGAACCGGGTCTTTGTAAGAGAAATTGTCTAGCAGACAAATTGTATATTGTTGCCCTTCCGAGCGATGCATCCTTCTTTCTTTGACAAAGATATTGAAGAACAGACAAGGAGTGGAAAGCAAACATTGAACAGACTTGATCCAAAAAATATTTTTAGAAGAATACCAAACAAC
Organism: Nematoplana nigrocapitula; assembly: GCA_032274565.1. Lineage (NCBI taxonomy): Eukaryota > Metazoa > Platyhelminthes > Proseriata > Nematoplanidae > Nematoplana > Nematoplana nigrocapitula. Next base: position 16,054 of record JAUYWV010153811.1, read on the forward strand.
CTATTAGCATAATTATTCTTTAAAACGAATATTAAGAGGATCAAAACTTCCTCATGATCAAATAGACTGTGCCTTGATAAGAGGACAATAAATCAATTCTTTCTTCCCGCTTAGAGTCAAACTGAGACCAAAATAATTAGTTTTATTTATATCTACATTGTATATTCAAGCGTAAATTTCATATTTGGTTGCCTAGAATTCATACTGTATAAGAAAGAATATTTAAAAAATTGACATTTTTATTGACAGTAGGAAAGGTATTGTCAGAATAAAGTCAGTAAACTAGAGGTTGTTCAGGATCTGGGAAGAGGTACTTTTGTTCATTAACCTAAAGGAACATCCGATATTTGCCAAAGTAGAGCAACATGAGATCCCTTGCTACTGCAGCGAAGAGTACCATCCGTCGAAAAATTATGGAACCCCCACCATCTCACATGCACGTACAATGAAGGTATATGACGGTAAACGGCTCGATATCAATCTACCTAGGAAAGAAGCGGTTCTTCTGGCGCAGCTGCGCCACCTTCTCGATCCGTCTTCCGACTCAATGTGCAAGCACTGCGAGTCGACCCCAAAAGACCTGATCCACTGGATCCAGGAATGTCCCGTCACTCTTCAGCTTAGACGCGATATCTTCGGCGCCGACGTGCCCCCACTATCTGTCCTCATTTCCAAACCGAAGGAGGACCTGTCGTATGCCCGAGCACTCTATCCCGTGAGCTCCGCTGACGCCCTTGCCGGAAATCATCAACAACAACAACTGTAACAATCTGGCAAAAAACCTTTTGCGAAAAGAGTAGTTATCAGAATTGGCAAATGAGACAAATTTTAAAAATGCAAAAAGAGTCAAATGAAGGTGTAGAATCAGAACCACACCGGTCCCTATCCCCTGACCCCAATGTCTTGCATCTGGCTGCCAGCCTACGGTGCACCACTGGTACTGCAGAAAAACAGTGAGGAAACATTTGGGATTCTGTGCTACTTCAGAAGTGGACACGCTGGTTCTGACTTGGCTATCAAGAAAGCCATTGCTATTTATAAAAGAATTTCCCATCTCAACAAGACGTGTTAATAGCGCGGTTAGCTTTTTAAAAGTATATAAACCATTAAAAATTGCTTGTTGAATTTTGCAATTTTTACAATGTCTGACAAAGCAGAACTAGTCGAATAGAATATATGGATTGTCTGAATTTGTTTACTCTTCCCTTTCTCTAATCCTAATTCATCGTCTCTTGCTTTCCGCAATCAACAAAGTCAAACAGACTGTACAAACATCATATGGAAGAACTAGGAGTCTCATAAAAATTGTGTAAACCTCGGCATATCTGTGTCTCTATGGGTGCTGTACAATCACAGTAGTAATACTTTGCCAACCCCAAGCTTACCGACCCACATCCCCTACCCCCTACACCCACCCCCACCCTACCTATATATATATATATGCTATCGCAAAGCAGAGAAATCAGTTATCAGTTCTCTCTGGGACGCCGAGCAAGCAACATCTCTATCTTCCTCTCCTTGTCCAGACGTGAACAAACGTGCCGAAATATACTCGAACGTATTTCTTTTCATTTGAACTACGAGACTAACGTGAACCCGAGACAATCCTTCAAACGTATCCTTCTGCTCAAGTGAGAACTTTTTCTTCTGCTGACCGAATTTTCTGCTGACAATCTTTTCCATGAAGTGCATAAAGTGTAAGTATGATCCCAAATTAATATATTAGTGACTGTGTTTTCCAACAGAGGCTCTGGGAGATTGGGTTGATAAGCTCTATTTTTTTGTAAGCTTTGGAATATTTATTCTACTCTCCACTATTATCAGTGGTCAATACGTTTTTATTGAGAAGATCAACTGTTTCTCAACTTCCTTATCTGCTGATTTTGTAGACACCGTATTTAATAGCATTGTGGGCATTTCTAAATGTACTAAGAAAAGGGTGTCTGGAAAAGCAATAAAACAAATGTGACAATTTAATTACTCATTTGAAGAACATCACAGGATGAGATTGTTTGATTTGATAGTCTAGGAGTATCCTGATGTTGTTGTTCATGTGATACGACTCTGACTCTACATAACCCTAACATATATTATGCTCACCATCTTTTCTACTTCTTTCTTCTAGTCGGGCATAAACATTATGACACAACGAGAGAACATAAACAAAACTTGGCGAAGAGTACGATTACGCCTTGCAGATGGTCACAGTATCGAATTATAAATTCAAACGGTGACGAAACTCCACTGACTCAACGAGGGGGCCCGAGGAGAATACGATTTGTGGATGGATAGTGGCGAATTATAAACACAGACGAAACTCCGCATAACAACTCTCCAGATGTCAAACCTTCAACTGACTACCCACCAACTGCTGAATCTCCACCTAACAACTATCCACCTGCTGAACATCTAACTGACGACTACGTTCCAGCCATCGAATCTCCAGCTGACGACGATAACAGTGACGACGACGACTCTCCAAGGTTCTTATGTTGCCGACTGTTCGCGGTGGAAGCACAGCCTCTCGAGGCTCAAAAGGGGGGCCCAAAGCCCGGGTTTTCGGGCTGGCCGGTCACAAACCCCGCAC
>JAUYWV010153922.1:0-18640 GCA_032274565.1 Nematoplana nigrocapitula
TGGTTTCTATTTATCTCACTAGAATACTCAAATCTCCTCTATTCTTACATACTCAATAATATCAATCGTTGGAAAAGCACATATGCACACTCGTGACCTCGCAGAAACTTTTCACCACTCGTGATTTATGTCACACCCGGCCTTCGGCCTCGTGAGACAGTAAAACACTCGTGGCGAAAGCCTTCTGCTGGTCACTCGATGGCATAATGTACTATTCTTGCGCCGGAAAATGTGAAAATTATTTTCCTGCGCCGGAAATTACTGAAATAATTTTTTCCTCTGCGCCGGACTTTCATTTTGCTTTGCGCCGGATATAAATATCCTTTGCGACGGTGCGCCGGATATAAATTTTCCTTTGAGCCGGGTCAAATTTTCCTTTTCGCCGATATAAATTTACCTCTGCGCTGGTGCGCCTTCAAATTTTCCTTTGCGCCGGTTAAAAAGTTCCCTCTGCGCTGGATATAAATTTTTCTTTGCGCCAGGTCAAAACAAAAGAAGGGCCTAAAATCCAGATATGCCTAGTATGGGCAGTAATTTCATACGGTTCTGAGACTTAAGACGCTAAAACTAAGAGTCATCACCCATCAGTGACTTTGGAGACGGCTGCTCCGGTTAGCGCTGGCATGAAAGAACCGATGTGAGCATCATATATAGTAACTAGAGAGCTACAGTATATAAAGAGCTTCTATACCATATCAGAAAACGCACGCTTTCCTATTACGAACACATATGCCGACCTATATAGTGGCTGCCAATTAACAATAATTATCGTACAAGGACAACTGAACGAAAGTCGAAGACAAGGACGTCTCATATTGCAGTACTGTCACATCAATAAATGGACGGGACACCCAATGGTATAGCACACGTGCAACTCAAGATCGCAGAGGTTGGAGGTCTGTCGTAAGCCTAACAAAGGTGTCGACCGACGATCAGAAATGACCACGCCGAAGAAGAATGATTGATACTATTTTTATCACAATATATTTTAACTGGCTAGTATAGGGAAAAATCACGAGAACTTCCATTGGAATTCCTCTATATACGGTTTCTATGAACCAATGCGAACTATTAATCTTTACTGCAGAGGGAAAGTGAGAAGATTGACGGTAGTGTTGTATTTAAATATGCTAAACAATATACAGAACCAATAAAATTATACACGACGATCGATCTTTTCGGAGATGTCAACAGATAGATGTACAGTATATAAATAATTGCAAAATAAAAATAATCGATGAAAATACACACACATTGAAAACATCTATACAGGTGTCATTCCATTTTTAGTTGAAATAAATCTTTCTGGGCAAATCTGCATCGGAAGACAATTGGCATTCGCGCGTGCTGTGACCATCGTTCATGTCTGAAAATAAAAAAATACATCAAAAAGAATATGAAAAGATACTACACTTATTAAAACAAGAGGGGGAGAGCTTGCTTTTCACTCCGTAGGGAATTTCATATGCTGATGACACCACAACCATGGCCCCAACAAAAGAGGCTAAACGTCATTTTTGAAAGGTAATAATTCTATAATATACTCCCAGCTGGTTTCCCGCAACTTTTACAAATCTAAATCTTCGTTTACTATTTTTTTCACTCAGCTTCAGATTTTCAGCTCAAACGTAAAGACACACAGCCTTCTCTCACTTCTCAAATGTTCACGTTAGAGGATATGTTCAATATATTGTTCATATACGACAACTTTTGTTCCATATTTTGAATGTAAAAATAGTATAGATCGTGCTTATCTTCTACAATCTTGTTGATCTGCAGCTTTTCATGTGTTCTAATATATTATTATTATTATTAATAATGCACTCTCAACAGGATAACAGAACATAAAGAATAAAGTTACCATAAAAGTAATTGAAACCCTTTCCATTGTTGACTTATTAGAAACAACCTTCGCTCGGCCACATCGCTCCCATTGGGAAATAGCCCATTCTTAGATGTGGCCTCGCATCTCTATATCTGTATGGATGTCCCGTGCATGTTCAAAGTCTATTTTCTCAGGAATTTGAGCTTGGTTTTAGTTGTTTCAGAATGACGTGGCCTAATGGATAAGGCATCTGCCTCCTAAATCTTGAAAACTGATGCGGAAATATTTCTATTATAGAGAAACTGTCGATTCATAGTAGTATAGGATGCAGTAATGGTGAAAATGTGATTTACGGCCTAACGATCGTCAAATTAATTACTAAGGGGAAATTTGAAATTGGTTTTTGTTCAAACTTGGTATGAACATGAATGGAAAGGACGAGGGCGCATCATTGGACTTAACGGTCCCTGTTTCTACTCAGACAATTTCTAGTGTCTGCCAGTGAACATGAAGTTTTCAATCTCCTCATATAGACGTTGTTTGTTTGTTGCGATGACCACAGCAACTGTGGTCAGTGTGCCAACCTGAAGAGGAGGCTCGCCGTGCTCTATGATGTCTGTGACTTCTATACTCACTAGCTATAACTAACTCTCACTCCAGCTGCGCGAGGATCATTAACTTCACAACCAGAGGTCCAGATGTTCACCAGCGGGAGGCCACAGCTCGCCAGCTGCCAGATAGCAGTGCTCTCATCGCACGGCCGGGGAGACCCCGCGCCGGGCGGTTACTGACTGCTTTGTTGCGCCATTAAGAGCTGCTCGTGTCTTTAATGCGAAACTGATAGAATTCGCGCCGCCAAGTTAATTATATGAACAACCCCCGCCGGTCAATCAGTAATGACTGATACATTACAGACGAAATATGATGAATACAATTAGTCGTGTGTAAATTGTCTTCACTTCGGATGAGCTGTTAACGTCAAATTCCTATCCTCTTCAATACATCATTTGCGCAGAGCCAGATTACAAACCATAATTTTCTTAAATTACTGGTCACTGCATTACTATGCTGTGGTCGGGTAATTTTAATTAAGAAAAAAAAAGAGTTCAGAAAAGTAGGATTTTTCATACAACACTAGCGGAGGTACCCGGCTTCGCTAGGGGATACATAGGGCAATAAAATAACAGGAAACAAAATAATTTTCAAATCAGGGTCAACCCAAGGGGGGGGGGGGTAATGGCTTAAAAGCTGCCTATAGTCACTAAATTAACCACTGTAGAAGTGACCTCTTGAAATGCAACAATTTTACTTATGAATTCCGAGGAATACTACTCTCACATTTATTAGTAGTAAAATATAAACCGTAGGATGTGTTTTATAAATATCGCCTGGTTTTACCTATTTTTCATTTTTATTTGAAACGTCGGTTCATTCGAGAGCCTTTGCAACCCTCTGCCATGTTCCGTTCCCGAGTTATAGTTATAGATTTTAAGGATACAGTAACTAACAACAAAGGTTATGAAAGAAACAAACAATTACACCATAAAGTTGCCCATTCAGTTATCCGTCGTTATTAAGATTGCATACAGGCTGGTGGTCACCAGTTTGAACACTTCGATTAGTCCTTTGCTATTGCTATTATTTATTTTGTGTTACATTTATGAACCTCATATCTAATTAAACAAAGTTTTCTGATAATTGTTTTATTTTCTAATTGCGGCTAAGTACTTACCAATGTATATTAATGAAATAAATCTATTTAAAGTAAATATTACAAAATATATCATTTCAAATTACTAACCGTACGGAAAGACAGAGAATTTAGTCTTTAATCTTATACTCTTTGATTACCAGTCAGATATCGTTGAAAGCCTCTGGCATCCTTTTGGTTTTTTATTTTAAAGTGCTAAATTTATGGTACTTGTATTTGTATTATTTGAACATTTTTCTGTTTAGATTTTTTAGACTCTCAACAATAAATTATTTTTATTATTATTACAGTACTTAGGATTCGCCTATATCAGCGCCCCAAGGGACAGACTGAAAACGCCGATATATGCAAACTTGCAATAATATATATCACTATCTCCGGGGAATTGAGCTCCGCTGCACAGTGTTGGGCCTTTTGTAATAGCATATCCCCTGACACTGAGACCTTCTATAGTCTCGAACTAATCGAAAAACTTGAGTAATAGCTCGTCGACCTCCTCAAAATAAAGCACTTTCAAACGTTTTGTCTCGCTGTGTACCAAACCTGATTCAAATAATTTGACAATTTCGTCTGCTTTTTCTTTTTGACAAAACCCAAACACAGTTTGTCTTTCGATATTTCAGTTATCTTCATCCCACATCGAAACAACTTAACCATTTCATTAGGGAATACTTTTAGGCTTGTTTGACCGTTTCTTAGAATTCATTTTGCCAACTTAAGTGTCTATACATAATGCCCAGCGAGTGTACCTTCATTTTTACCCCCGGTCTCTTTTTCTCTCAGCCAATAGCATGATCTCGCTGTAATAACTTCTCTACTGCAGGCAAACTCTTTACATGTTATAATCTGCTCGATTTATCGATTCCTCGACTATTCTATTGTTCCGTCTTTATGTAGATATGTACATAGAACTCCCGCGAACGTCATGTGTGTCACATGAGTGTGGCTAAGATGAAAATATGCTTTCCACAAACAACAGCAAGCACGTTTTAAAAATGCCAAACGCCCAGCTGATATAGATGAATCGTCATCAAAGGGGATTACAAAAAGCGCCTATACAGTATAGACGATTTGCTGATATAGGCGAAGCCGAAATAGCCGAATCCTACTGTATTATTTCTTTCCTGACGTTTCAGCGTTTTTCTTATATGTCTTTAAATCTTTTCTTTAAATTCAACGGTTAGCACAGTTATTGATTGCACAACAATTTAAATAATAACCATTTTTTTCCTAATTCAGAAAAGCAACAAAGACACCGAAACTTCAATTGCAATATTGGCGCTCTCTAATGGCTCTGCAGTCTGGATTATGCATTATCAATAAAAGTTCATATGACCTATATTCATTAATTATGTGCTGTGTGTAGTACCAGCAACCAGCAGTGCTCTTTTTCACACGATAGACTACTGAACGTACAATGTGCTGCTCATTAATATTTTCTCGCTGCGAAGATAAAAATACCGAATAAAATGGTCTTCTATAACTGGCGTGCAATCTAGTTCCAAATTCCATATAATGTATTAATTGTAACCATGCGCTGTCGATTTTGGAGATTTCATCTGATTCTAATGTATATAGCGGTAGCAGGCCCATAACAAGAATTTCAAAACTGACGAAGCAAACAAAAATAGTGACGTCAGTGGCGCAAACAGAAAATGTTCACGGGGGTATGTCCAATCCGAGAAAAGCGCATTTACCCAATATATGGCCGGAAGCACGGCGAGGGGGAGGGGCGCTACAGCAGGGAACGTGACCCCCTAATAAAAGTTTACGCCTTTTAAAAAACATGCGCTCTTAGAGCTTTCTTCCTATTCATGACCCTTCTCACTTTCACCTTTTTTGCGCAAACTGCGAATTCTTACTATATGTGTCCCTTCTCCATTTCTATTTGCGCTGTCTTTTCTTTCATCTTGAATATAGTCTGAAGGAGGGCTCCGGTCTTCACTGGATATGCTCATAAATGTGCCTAAACAATGAAAAGACTTGTACCCTCTTTAAGCCAAATATAAACTGCCTGCACATAGAGCGAGATAAACAAGAACAATTAGTGTAAACGTAGTTCTATGGAGTTATAGTTAAGTAGCTAAGTTAATAGCAATAAATATATATCTGATCTACTGCCTCTACTGCTACGAGTCTCGGTTTGCTACACCCATAGAAATGGATTGATTACCAAGATGGAAGAAACGTTTGACCTGCTCACGTATTCTTCGCTATACACGAGCAATCTGTTAACATCCTTACATGTTATGAATGAAGTCAAAGCTGTGTCGAAAACACACGTGGATACGGTTGCAGAAATCTGGTTTGCGAATAAAAAGCAAACGACAGACTCAGTCAATGCTCTTAATGCTTGTTTTTGTTGGGGACCCCATTCCCACAGGCAGGCGTTATTAGGGTCCGGCACCCAGCTTCCCCAGCCAACCTAGCCTTCCTTTTCTCCGTTTCCCAACATCCTTAGCTCTCCTATATATCCCAGCAGGAGCGTGGGCAAATTGTCACCCATTTATTCTACTTTGGGATTTCGCCCTACTCTGGGTCAGTACACCGCTCCGGGAGGATGACATTGTACCTCCCTGCTAGAGCTATAGACACCATTCACAGTCCACCTGGAGGGTTTCGCGCCAATCTTATGGACTTGAAAGTTGTTAGAAACAGAGTATTTCGCAATCTGCATCAACCAGACTGTAAATAATCTTCGGCGGCGAGCGCGATTACCACTGAACTAGTCTTCTTAGTCGGTGTGGTCGGCAAATTCTTCACGACAACATGCCTACAAAAGCTCCAGGGCGTACTACAAACGAACTGTGACCATAACTTTTATTGACCATATAGTCAGTGAAATGAAAAGTCGGTTCGAAAAGGTACAACTTGCTACTGCAGGATCATTTTTTTTCTACTTCCTGCCTTGACGAGAGATGGGTGGGAGGAAGAAGCAACAGAAAGAGAACGACAGTATAGAAATAATATGATCAAGACACAAGGATATCTAAGATATTCTAGCTACATATTTAAGTATTTTTCCCTTTGATTATTTTGCAAATGAATAATTCCAATGTAGTAGTGGTACAACCAGGGGGGGGGGTTACAAGGGGCTAGATCCCTCAAAGATAATGGCATCGTTTTACTATATACTGGGCGCCCGTATACAGCTTTATTATCAACAGGGGCGCCGCGACTGAAAAACACTCGTTTTATCCAGTATAGAACTTTATCATGGAGAGGGTCACCCTATAGGTGACAAAGGCCTCGTTTTATGTAATATAACTTTATTATCGAAAGGGCGACCACCAGTATAATAAAATGGCACTAAGGGGGTTGAAAAATCGAACCATCACAATGTAATGACGTTATTTATTTAAATAAAATAATCGATATCAAACAAATTCCACCAAACAGTGGATAGCAGAAATTTTATCGTCATTCCCGAGGAAGCGTTTAATCTTGCTCATAATGAAAGATATTCGGTTCAGTATAGACGTTTGGTCTTCAGGATCACTGAAACAGTCGTACGACCAGAACCATAGTGAGTAAATCGTCACGTAACCCCCTTTCCCCTACTTTTTCGAAAAGGATTTTGCTTTGGTTGCGGTAATCCTATTATTTTCTACAGGGAATCATTACGATGCCAACTACTCATTCTGCAACTTAAAAAAGTTTGGATTAAATCATTGCTAAAATTATTCTATCGTAGTACATCACAAAAGGCTTTAGAATCCTTGTGAGGCCTGATTGTAATTGGGTCGAACTTAATGATTTAAATCGACCACAAATCATCGAGGTATTGTAAATTTAATAATAAAAATACTGCAAATGATACAAATAATTGAGAAAGCAGATAGCTTAAAAACTATTACCAATTTGCTTTGCACCTCTCAGTACCTGCAGTACATATTGTTCCCTAAATTCAAACTATACGCAATAATAAGGCTGTTATTCCGATCATCATTAATTGAAGGACTGTTTTACGCCAACAGGTTAACTATGTATATAAATAGTAACTCCACAACATTTGTCAAAAATCATGAAAAACTTTGTACTCCAGGGGGATTAAATTGACTACACTTAAATAAACAAAGAAAATCTCTAGTCAGAGGACTTTCTTCGTTTGAAGATTACTACTTTTAGTACATAGATTAAAATGATGAAGCCATACCGCTACACAAAAATTAGGATTTTTGTTTTTAAAATTTATTAGGCATAGTTATAGTTCTGAAGATCAGGAGTTCAAATCCACACAGTGCAGTGGCGCAACCAGGGGGTACGGGATCCGGACCCCCCTCAGAGATTTTGGCGCCTATTTTACTAAACTGGGCGCCTATCTCGATAATAAAGCTATCCTAGATAAAATGTGGTAATTTAACTCCTGGCGCCTATCTGGATAATAAAGTTATACTATAGATAAAACGTGGTAATTTAACTCATGGCGCCTATCTCGATAATAGAGTTATACTATAGATAAAACGTGGTAATTTAACTCATGGCGCCTATCTTGATAGTAAAGCTACACTAGATAAAACGTGATAATTTCACTCTGGAGCTTATTTAAAAAATAAAGTTATACTAGATAAAACGAGACAATTTCACTCATGGCGCCCCTTTCGATAATAAAGATGTACATGATAAAACGAGCCATTCTCACTCATGGCGGCGCTATGTGACGTTCCAGGACTGAGGTAACAAACAATTTATCTAAACTGCAAGTTTCCCCTTCGAACTAATCCCCCTCGACTCTAGCACACTTTTCCATCCTGCTACGCCACGCCTCTATGCAATTCTCAGCAGCTTCGTCATCACGGCCCTCTTGACGGCTCCCACATCTGGAAAATGGGTCCCCTTGATGACCCAAGAAATTCAAAGTGGGAAATGAAGACGTGGAAGACGAGAATCCTTTCTGAAGTGAAGGGAGGCGTGGCGGAGCAGGGTGGAAAGCGTGTTAGACTCGAGGGGGATTACTTTGAAGGTGAAACTTGCAGTTTGTACAAATTGTTTGTAATATTTTTGTGACCCCAGTCCTGGAACCTTTACTCATGTAGCGAAGGGAACGTTGACAGGTAATAAATTATGAGTATAAAAAGCCATAGGGCTAAAAAAAGAGAAGACGCAGACGGCATGTATGTTTAAAAGGAGCAAATTTTTAGGGGGTCACGTGCTCCCTAGCCCCTAGCACCCTGCATTCGCCTCTATATAGGGTAATTGCGCCTTTATTATTACAATTATGATTTCACGGACAGCGCAGATGGGCTATTGTTTTTTATCGCTGAGTTGAAATAATCAACTAAATGGTCTGTTTGGAGGAAACGAATCACTTCGAAGGGATATAATGCCCCGTTTATCCCGTATATATATTACTTTCGTCAACGCAAGGTCGGTTTTTCTATTGTTGGTGTATTGCGACTCTATAAATCTTATGCATGGCGGAATAGTCTTGCACTCACGAAATCGATTTTAATCACAGATGAATAAAAAGCGTATACTATATACTGTATATTATATGTGCGGTATGTGTAAGAGTGAAATATAATGATATATAGCATCGCGGTGTGATCCTCCAAACAAGCAACTGTCTTAGCCGCGCTGAAGTGTGACATTAAAGACAATGTTTCTATAACTGTGCCGACCACATAAGGAATGTCTTTTTGTGTTGGCGCTCGTACGACTGCGATCAGACAGATAAGCAGATCTGCATGCTCCACCGCGTCTTCGCTATCCGAATCTATATGGCACAAAAATACCCAAAAGGCAAAAGTCATATGCAAACAGAGTAGGCTGTTATTAAACTTTAAGAAACGATCTTAGTCATTTTTGTAAGATTTCCCTCCTGACGTTTCCGCGTTTTTCTTAGGTTTGTCTCTTCGAATTTTCTATTTTATAAAATGCTCTGAAGCGGTCATAATGTAAGCGTACTTTTACACCCGCGTTTGACAATAAATTTTATATATCAATTACCATCGACAAGTATTACAGTTAGTTTGGCTTTTAGAAAATCAAATTACAGGACTTTTTCCAGGATTTCATAACACACAGTTTATTCTAATTTTATAAAGTAAAGAAATTAGACGTATTTACCTAAAGTGCATCAGTATAAAATAAACAAGTGTATTTAATCTTAAAAAGTGTAATCTCAAATGTCAAACATATACAATAATCTAAAGAGTTAGTAATTCCACATCTTCTTCTTTTTACACTAGGCCGACCTTCTCAGTGCATTGGATCAGCATGTGCTGCGCTTTATCCCCCGCCTGCTCAACTAATAAATTAGCTTCCAACTCAAATTTGCTTGCTTCTGCCTCCAACTTTTTTCTCTGCAGTCTTAGCTCATCAACCACACAATGCAGATCATCAACTTGCCGCTTCTTGTCTTGTCTCTTTTCAGCCTCATTTTCATCCTAATGATAGTTCAGCATGCCAGGGGGTGCGGTTATTTCCCAATAGACATAATAACGGTACTTAGCAAAAAATATATTCATAAAAATAAATAGAATAAATTAAACTGACATTCCGATCTTCATATTAAATTATTCTGAAAACTTTGTTTTTAGTCTTTTAAAATTACAAAATAAAAATTGTTAAAATTTTGTGGAAAGGTCTATAACAAAATTCCAGGACTTATCCATAAATTGTCTAAAATTCCAAGACGTATCCATAAATTGACAAAAATTCCAGGACTTATCCATAAATTTTCTAAAATTCTAGGACTTATTCATAAATTGTCTAAAATTCCAGGACTTATCCATAAATTGTCTAAAATTCCAGGACTTATTCATAAATTGTCTAAAATTCCTGGACTTATCCATAAATTGTCTAAAATTCTAGGACTTATTCATAAATTCTCTAAAATTCCAGGACTTATCCATAAATTCACTAAACTTCCAGGACTTATCTATAAATTCACTAAAATTCCTGGACTTAACTATAAATTCACTAAAATTCCTGGACTTATCAATAAATTCCATAAAATTCCAGGACTTATCCATAAAATCTCTAAAATTTCAGGACTTATCCATAAATTGTCTAAAATTCCTGGAATTAGGCTATCAATAAATTCTATAAAATTACAGGACTTATCCATAAATTGTCCAAACCTCCTGGGCTTATCAAAAAATTCTGTAAAATTGCAGGACTTAGGCTATCTATAAATTCTGTAAATTTGCAGGACTTATCCATAAATTGTCTAAAATTCCAGGACTTATCCACAAATTCTCCAAAATTCCAGGACTTATCCACAAATTCTCCAAAATTCCAGGACTTATCCACAAATTCTCTAAAATTCCAGGACCTATCCATAAATTGTCTAAAATTCTAGGACTTATTAAAAAAATTCAAGACTTATCCACAAATTGTCTAAAATACTAGGACTTATTAAAAATTGTCTAAAATTCCAGGACTTATCCACAAATTGTCTAAATTTCCAGGACTTATTAAAAATTGTCTAAAATTCCAGGACTTATCCACAAATTGTCTAAATTTCCAGGACTTATCCACAAATTCTCCAAAATTCCAGGACTTATCCACAAATTCTCTAAAATTCCAGGACTTATCCATAAATTGTCTAAAATTCTAGGACTTATTAAAAAATTTCAGGACTTATCCACAAATTGACTAAAATACTAGGACTTATTAAAAATTGTCTAAAATTCCAGGACTTATCCATAAATTGTCTAAAATTCTAGGACTTATAAAAAATTTCAGGACTTATCCACAAATTGTCTAAAATACTAGGACTTATTAAAATTGTCTAAATTTCCAGGACTTATCCACAAATTCTCTAAAATTTCTGGACTTATCCAGGATTTCCAGGATGCTGCACCAACCGTGCATTAATACCAAACACTTCACAATTAGAGGATATGTAGTATATTCATACACCTTCCATGACAGTGGAGAGAGCTAAACAAAGATCAAGATTGAAATTGAGAATGTAGGATCATACCTCTCACCACAAGGGGACAACACGACAGAGGTTAAAATAGTGTTGAACTTTAAGTTGTATGTATGTGAAATAATTAGCGAAATATGGTCGAGATATTTTAATGGTGGCTGTGGAAAAGAATGCTAAGAGTACGCTGGCAGGAGAGGATTTGACAAACAATATACAGTATATCAGGAATACTATGGGAGTTCCGAAAGAGGGCTGCATGTTGGAGATGGTGAACAAAAGTAAATCGAGGAGTAAGATCATTGGGAGAGATGGGGCAACAGCTAAGTCGTGACTACAGTGGAGGGAAAGGTGTATGCGAAAAGAAGAAGAGGAGCAAAGAGATTTAAACGGCACACTGAACTGAACTAACACCTTTCACATTGATGGCTGCGGTACGGTAAACTAACGCGCCTTCATTTATTGTTACACTAGCTGTTCTTATATAGTTGAGCAAATGTGCAAATTTATACACAAGCCGTCAGTGAAAACCTTCGGCGATCGTGCCTTATAGACGAAATCACCGAACTCTGGCCTACTTCATCCGAATCCGCGAACTTGTCTGAGCGGGCATCTCCCGGGAAAGTCGAATCATGTCTCAGACGTTGCGTCGCGCCACTTACTGTCACCCTATATGCGTGTTTGGCGACTCCCTCAACTGTGCTTTCTACGCGAAGACAGTAGGCCGTGTTCATAAAAGTGAGATAAATATCACGAGATCGATACGAGAGACTGAGATTGGTATCCATAAGAGTTATCTCAGTAACACCGACCTAAAATCTCATCTGTGTTGAGACTGATCTAAATAAGGATGACGGCATTTTTTGTTGAGAAAAATATAAAAAATTACAAGAAAAAGCGTGATTTACCACCGAACTGTAAACAATTACATCGCTTTACTGCAGAGAGCATCGAAAGACTAGGTAAAAATACTGAATATATAGTAAATGTGTCTGAAAGTTATGCTTTTATTTATTTTTATTTTAGCCAACTATTTCTATATGTTTTGTATGTTGCTCGTATGCTGGTATACTCATGTAACTCGTCTTCTCATTCTTCTACTATGCTTCCATCCTATAAAATCTCTCTACTATAGTTAGCCATTATACAATTTCAACAAAGGTTTAGCAGAGTTTAAAATTTGAACCGAAAAAGTGATTAATTTAAACAACACAAAAATGTGAAAAATGTCTTTAATTAGAGGTCAAAATGTTACTATTAAAATAAGTGTATCGTGTGTTTTCGAGATCTATCTCAGTATTACACATTTTATGAATATAAATACGAGATACGTCTCAAATTTTGCAAGATTGAGAAAAACATCGACCTACTTATGCCTTGCTCTAGAAATCGACTTGCCAATTCCATGCGGGATCACACAACGAGTCGTTTATAGTTTAGATTTTGGTTATATTTAACATTTTGAGGATGAAGACGGCAGTATTTAGAAAAATAAAGTCTATTACCTTCCTATTGAGAGAGAGAGAAAGCATTTTCTATTTCATCATAGCAGTCAGGTCATCCGCATTTCGCGAGTGCCAGCACCCGCTTTACTGGCTTCAAAGAATGACAAGAGCAGTTGAACTTAGGCTGCTTAACTTCATAAATCTACAAGCACTGTGGACAAAAAGAGATTAGCAGACCCTGTTCACTATCTGTCTCTCGCCACATTCGATCGTGTTTGTCAACAAATAGCGCAGGAAGTGACGCCTGTAGTCATGAGTGAACGTGCGACCAAAAAGCTAACAAAGCACCTGAGAATGTAATATTTGTAGCCGAGATGGCAACCCAACAGGTTTCCAATGGCTCTCATATACCGCAGGGTCGTATAGCAAACATCATTTTCATTGAAGGGCACACTGACAATACCAGATGGCATAGGTCTCTTCAATTAATAGTTAGGCATCTATTTTCTATGATCTATAATTTTATTGACATAATAAACTATATATTTACTGTATGTATATCGCTATAGCAGGCGAGTACTAAATTTGATAGGCTAGTAAAGCATGTTCCAGTGTTCCTATTAATGACAATACTTTCGATGACATCCGGTCGACACCTGCTTCAAACGTTGCACTACCAGAACCAAAGGGGAGTCGTCCATAAAATTCACAGTATATTGGGTGATGCAATTGAATGCCAACTATACGGATTTGCCATCCTCGACCAAATGATATGCAACGAATGTTTGTTCCTATTGTGAATGAGGTGACTCAAGCGCTTAAGCTTTGTTTCTGTGAGAGTTCTATGAAGTTTTATCTCTATTATTCGCCCTAACGATTTCCTAAAAATGACAAAATTGGTCTTCCAGCCAATACGTTGCAACGAAGATTAATAATCGGTGTCTAGAAAAATGAACTTCCTGTCGTAGAAGACTGTTTAACATTCAAGAACAAATTGACCACAACTGGTTCTTCACGTAAGCATGATTTATTATCTTTTCTAATTTATGAACTAATGCAAAATTAAAGGCTTTATGAATCATTCATATCTACTTCAGGAATCTTTGTATCCCTACAAGGGTGCTTTTCCACAGACATATAAGCTGTACTGTGTCGCTGTGACGTTTGGCGCATCCAGAGCCAGGTGAGAACATCTTCTCCACCCCTACTCGAATTCTTACAGCAGCCCGCAGATCCATGCTTCAATCTCGGATGACCAATTTGATGTAACTTTCTTTCATTTGAAAGATGTCTCACTGTTGACATTTTCAGTGAAGAGCTTTTGCAGGTGCCAAGAAAAGATGCTTGATTGTTTGATTCTAACCATTCATCTTGTAGTTTTACATTTGACTGTCATTTCTGAGTCACCAAATAAAACATACTGATTATTTTTTCCCCTGGATAGCTACAGGTCTGATTCTTACTGATTCCAACTTCCAACAATCCAATCCTTTGATATCATAATCCTGTCCAAAATAAAAGTTAAGTGTTTTTTAACCCAAATGCACGCGTCAGTCAATGAGCGAGAGAGAAATGTTTTCATGATTCTCTTTGTCTGAACACCTCAAATACTGGAGTGCATTGCCAAGACAACCGCCTTATCTACATTGCAACCGATCTAATTTACCAGTAGAACTGTATAGAGTTCCACAGCCTTATATAAACATAGCATCAGATAATCATAATGTGGCGTCATAAGTAGGTCAGTCAATCAGAGAACGTCACGTCATAAGTAGGGCAAAGTCATTGCTGACGTGGACCAATCAAAAAGAGCTCAAAGTCACTCCGAATTCCATGCAGGGCACGGGAATTTCCGGAGCATCTATCGATAATATCTATTGATTGATTCACTGATTTATTTGAAAAAAATAACACGCCATTAGATTAGTCTCATAAATGCTGTTCGATTGATACACCTTTGTACAATTTCAAATAACGTCGGAAATTCAAATTCAAAATAATCGATAATCAAACTGAAGCCGAAACTAAAGGTAGAGGGCCCTCGGGTATTCCCATGACCTTGATGAATTCTAAAAGATCTTGACCTACTTTAATCTGATTTGTCCACGTCAGCAATGATCTTGACCTATTTATGACGCGGCATGCTCTGATTGGCTGACCTACTTATGACGTTACGTAATTACTCATCGGATGCTATTTTTAGGTGAGTTGAAGGCTGCGGAACTCTCACTACTTATATTGTTTTTATTAATTAGAATGTATACATATCGTAAGTTTCATCCGCATTTCCAACGACAATTACCCGCATGTGTTTTTATACTACCTGACAGATATGGTTTATATCATATAATGATAAAGATCAGGGAAAGACGAATATACTAGACCGTTAAATAACCGGCCCTCATTCCACGTCTGGAGTTCAAAATATTTAATATATGCAAACCAGATGTGAAGGGAATGCAAATCACAGGATTCTCACAAAGACTACACTCACTCAAGTGCAGTCTGTTCACACTGGTTGGCTCTCTTGGAGGAGCACAGACGGAAAAATTTCGCAGTATCGTAGTCTATACTTGAACTACGCGGGAGGCGGACGCCAAAGGGCGATAATTACGCCAGATGAAAGACGTTCAAATGACGAATCCCCCGGGGCTATAATAACTACATTGCGAGTTGCGGGGGGTTTACCGATCAGATTGAGATATACACGCACCTCTGGGCAGTGAGAATTTGTGCACACTACAAATTGCAAACTGCAAAATGTTCAGTATATTTATAATGACCTCTTACAGGAGAAGTATGACAGTTATACGCAGTGGTGTCGTTGAGGGGTAACACCGTATAACAGCGTTCTACTTCCTTATTGTTTTACAAAACTGCGTCATACTGCCTGCAATTAAACGAAAACACCGTTGCTATCTAAATATGATAAGTAAAAGTTAAATAGTGCTTTCTCCTCTACGCAAGTTATAAATTTCCATGGAATAACCATTTCGTTGAGTTCTTCTTACAGAGCTCAGCAACAGTAGAGGGTAGTAATTACTATCTGACTCTATCACCAGCATGCAGTGAAATGTGTTATCAATGCGATGACTTATCACCCAATAAAATCAAATAATTATACTCTAATTAGTTTACATTGTGTGTGGCAGTGAATTCGGCTAACAAGATAATATACACAAAATATATTTTCATGAATAGGCGCGGCGTCTACTGGCTCGTCTGTGATTGTGAACAGTTTTACGTAATGTGTACACCGATATTAATCGCTTTTAATACTTACTAGTAGTGGGTACCCACGTTGCTGGGTACATGCCTAACCCTAACCCTGCCCTAGTCCGGTCCCCCATTTGCGGAGGTGCCCTGCAACTTTTGTTCTATGAATTTTTTTGTGGGAGGCTTGCTTCTGCCCGAAACGGCCATTTCACACCGTTTTTAGCCACATTGACCTCGACCCTGACCTCGGAGGTCGACCTATCTCCCCTATGTTACCCACAGGGCTGAGGGGGTCACCTATGCGAAGTTTCGGGTCGCTGTCACTAACGGTCCGACCGCCTTCTGCCAAAAACGGCCATTTCACACCATTTTTAGCTTCCTTGACCTATACTGACCCCTTGACCCCTGCCTCGAGGTCAACCTATCTCCCCCTATGTTACCCGCAGGGTTGAGGGGGTCACTCATGCAAAATTTCGGGTCTCTGGGATCAACGGTCTCGGCGGCAACCCCAGCAGCACTATCTGGACCCTTCACGCGGGGTGCTGCCAATGGCCGCCGACAGACGGCCAACGAATCCCGAATCAAACGGGCAGACCAACGCGCGTTTTCCCGTCAAGCCAGAGAGCAGTGGCCCGCACTCTCTGAGGGCCGGCGATGTGGAAACAAACCCAGGACCCGGCAACAACCCCTGGCCTTGCTGTGTGTGCGGAGGGGAAATCTCGAGGCGCGACTGGAGCGTCATGTGCCGGGCGACCAGACGACGGTGCTATCAAAGATGTGCGGGAATGACAGTGCCAGAACTCTGAAGGATGGGCCAAGAGCAGGCGAATCGCTGGAAGTACACTATCCATCAACCAGACAACTCTCCACAGACTCATTCGATCCCCAACCCTTCCAACCAGTAACCCCCCAGTCAGACT
The DNA here is from genome assembly GCA_032274565.1 of Nematoplana nigrocapitula. Taxonomy (NCBI): domain Eukaryota; kingdom Metazoa; phylum Platyhelminthes; order Proseriata; family Nematoplanidae; genus Nematoplana; species Nematoplana nigrocapitula. Next base: position 16,997 of record JAUYWV010153922.1, read on the forward strand.
CACGTGTACCGCCTGTAGGGGAACCGTCAGAGCCAACACTACCCCGATAAGCTGTAACCAGTGTGGAGCTGTTAGTCACCGACAGGAGGCATGCTCGGGAATCAAGAGATCCAACGCAACGGCTGATCAGCAGAGGGAGAACTGGGCATGCAGACAGTGCAGGATCGCTCAACAGGAGGTGCAGGTGAACAATCTACAATAAACACCACAGGACCAAAGAGCAGAGGAGCTCCCTTCAACCAGATGCGACAGCTGCAAGGAACGGATTCGGAAAGGAGCAAGCAGAATTAAATGCAGTGGATGTGCAGCGGCTTTCCCTTTCAAGTGCGTATCGAACACAAGAACGGAAGGAGACGCCATTAGGAACAATACCACCTGGAAATGTGAAAACTGCAAGAACGAACTGGCGAACAGACAGATAGCACGGAGGACAAAGCAACCCCAACCCTGCACCCAATGGTTACGGAACAAGTGTGAAGGACACGCTCCGCATCATGCAGTGGAACGCCAATGGAGTTCTTAACTCCATGAGCCAGCTGGAGGCATTCATATCCGCGTAGGAAGTGGATATCTGCTGTATTCAAGAGACAAAGCTGATGCCGCAAGACCATCTCCAGGCGTGCTCAGGTTACAATGTCGTCAGGAGAGACAGGATGATCGAAGGGACGACTAGAGGAGGAGGAATCCTCATCCTAGTCAGAAAGGAGCTAGCATACCATACCAAAGAAGAATGGCAAGGCCCAAAGGCGTGTGAACAACTTAGCATAGAGGTCCCCCTAGCGGACCACCCACCGATTAGGATAACCAACATGTACATGCCACCGGAAGGGTCTCCAGTTCTGAGCAAGACGGAAGAAGCGGACAAGCAGCTAGATATGCACATTCGGGAGGGAGAGGTTATCACAGCGGACCTGAATGCTCACGATCCGCTCTGGGATGAAAGGGCTAGGGGAAATCCAAGAGGGAATCTACTGAGCGAATATCTTCTAGACCAACATGAGCAGATACTCAACAACGGAGAAATGACGAGACGGGATCCTGCGACGCAGTTGGAGACGGCCCCAGATGTCACGATTATCCATGAAGACCTGGCGGAGAGGGCGACCTGGCGTGTCGAGAAAGCACTGAACATTTTCTGTCTTTCTTACTCCCGGTCTGGCGGGCGCGTCAGCGCCCCGATCCCCTTGAGGAACGACATCGCTCGCTTCCTGTCAGCAAGGACGGCGAGGGAGGGGTTATCACCAAGGACTGAAAGGCGAAGGACAGAGTGAGAGGGACAAGTAAGGAAAAGGTGGGAGAGGTCCTCCGGGGCCTGGAGGCAGAAGGGGGAGACGACGAGGTCAATCCTGTGCCTGTAGACAGCCAGGATAGTGGAGTGGCCCGTGCGCAGTTGAGACAGAGATACGCTGTCTGCGCGCGTAAGATCTGATGGTGGGCGGAAGTGACCGCCAGGGAGACAAGTGCGGTGCGTGGCCGCGTGAGGGTCCAGCGCATAACGGCGCGACTCCGCAGTGTCAGCGGCTCGCGCGATGGCCGCGCGCGCGGACGAGAGGTCCACCGGGGTGGCCTGAGGGAGAGCGGAGCCTCTCCGGGCCTCGGCGTCGGCATCCTCGTTTCCGCGGATGCCGCAGTGGCCCGGTATCC
>JAUYWV010154033.1:0-18636 GCA_032274565.1 Nematoplana nigrocapitula
TCATGGACTGGCTAGAATAAGAGTCATGAGCAACCCTTCATGTCACTGGAGGACCTTTCTACCAATGCGGACGTATCCGGAGCCACCGGGCCTACACTGGGCTAAGGTACTACCTCTCAGTGACATGACGGATGCAGTTTAACGTCAAGTGCCCAGGACTTCATATTAATCTTCATATTCATTATATTCTTCAACATTATTTTTTTAATTTCTACAGCAACGTTGAAAGCTGTTATCCGGCTCAGTTTTAGAATAAACTCATAGTATCTAGGAAAAGTGACCCTCGGTTGCAATAGTTTTCTAAACCTTTCATTTTTATTCCATCTATGCTGTGTGCTCCAAAAATAAAGAAAAATTATAATAATGATCCTTATATGCCCATAAGACCTAAAATGATTGTAATTGACCAAGAGTAAATATCATGCATATGTATAATCAAGACGGCCCCTGCAAAACTCAGAAGGACTCCCCTGTGCCCTAGCCTCCCTCCCCCTCCAATCCGAAAAGTGTTGCTATGCCTCTGGTATACGGCTTTCTCTCTGATTTTCTATCATCAGTGATCCATGATTTTTTCATTTCATATTCTTATTTGAAGACATCTGCGAACCTTAAGCTGTTCGTCCTTGACCTCTTTTCCACATTCCAACCACCTTTTAAAATTCATCTAGAGCTTCAGTCATTATTTTTCTTTCAATGAATATGATAAAGAGAACTGGCGAAGGAGGTCTCCTTGTTGAACTCCCTCTGTTACTGTGAAACAAACGCTAAACTCGTTTTCTAGACACTCCGGCTAGTCCATTTTCATACAAAACTAGGTGAATATGACGCGTCAAATCGTCTAACGACATTTCCAAAGTTTTCAGTCTTCTGATGGATTGCTGCATTTGCCAAATTAATGACAACGTTTTCACCTTGCGCAGCCGTTGTGAAAGAATTGTCATAAACTCCTTGAACTCGTTCTTAATTATTTACCCGTAATAATTCTTAAGCGGTACAATCTCACCACCGTCGTCAATTAGAAGAATATCATTCATATTAGCGCCGTTAGATGCGCCGATGGGCATTATTACACGTGATCCAACCGCACAGATCTGCCACAATTCATCTTTGAAAACATGTTGAAGTTGTTTCCATCAACATGAATCTTTCGGACATTTCTCGCTGGTAAATCACTACTGCGGAGATTTTACGTTCCTCGATATTCTCAGGTGGATTACGTGCCACAGGTTCACAAAGAACCAGTTTATATATGATCATACGGGCAGCAAGTTTATTCCACATTGTAGCTTTGCAACCACGATTATCAACAGCTGCACGAAGGCCTTTAAGTGCTATCGTCGGATATTCTTACCTATATTGCCAGTGCGATGATTCGCCTGATACCAGAGATTATTAAAACTATTATTATTACCTCTGCCTGATACCAAGTTCAACTGCCAGTCTTAAAAAATCAAATGAGATTTCGTCGAGGTAAAGAACACCTTACATCGCAGTGAAATCACCACGGACGCCAGTCATATTACATTGCCTATTATTGATTTATTGATCGATTTGTTGAAACACACTATACGCCAAATCTCCAAATTTACATTACTAATTCGAACAAAGTTGGCGACATTTTTAATAACTTAATCAGAAAACATACTGCAGAATTCCAGAACAATCGATCACTAATAACGACGAAGATTCAATCATTTTAAAACTATTGATTCATTTGTTAACTAATGAATATACAAGCAGACTTGGAAATTGAATAACATTATGATAGTAATTTGCGACAAAATGTCAAAGAAAAGAAAATCAACTAATGGCTTCCAGTCACGGGCTGTCAAGAAAATGAGAGTGCATCGAAACGAAGAAACAATACACCACACTGCACGTCAACATCCCGCGAAAGTGACTGAGAAACCCTTGCACAATGCATTGCCCGTCACCAAACAAACTCTGCACGAATGTCTCAAGCGCGCTGCCCCTCATCAAACGGTATGGGAGCCATAGGTTCCGTTTTTATTGGCCTTTCAGACAGTTTTTATGACAATCAAATCTTTACGTCATTTTACATCTGTTATCGAAATGCGATCTGTAATTCTTCCAAGGAAATGATGACAATATTCGACGCATTTCCTATTTAGTCAAATTTGCATTTGGACAATTAACTGAATTGCAAGAAAAACAGTATCGATCGAAGTGACAAACATAATCGTGTATTTGACATTCATAGTTTACATTTTGACACTTTTGAATTAAGCATATGGAAAACAAATTTTGCTTTGTTACATTTGAAATGACAATGATATAGTCGTCTAATCTACAACATCTCCTCGTCATTGGTTGATATCTAGAGTAGTTGACCAGAATTTGCCACCTCCCGCCCTCTCTCCCTTCTTCCAGAATGATTCATTCCAACTTGCGCTTATTTATCGATCGATAAATAATAACAGCAAAACCCGCACATCGTTTTAAATTGTGATACTTAACATAGGAAGAGTCTAATATGCAACTCAACAACAACAACAACAACAAGGATACCAACAATGTGTCCCTTGATAACCAAATAGGCAATATTAAATGATGTTTTGCAGGTGCTCTTTGGCCGTCCTTAGCGCTGTTATGATAGCAGTCTGACATGTTACATTGCCATAGAGTATTTAAAACAGCTTTGAGATTGTGATTGAGCGGGTTCGTAAATACCAGCAGAGTCTAACCCTCACCTCACTTGATCACCTTCTCCTGGGGACACTCGTGCAACCTCCAGTGTCTCGACAGTGGTGGTTCGGGCGTCGTGTCGTGTCTGGCTCGCCTGGGGATGAATTTGGGAATTCCGATGATGTCACTTTTTGGAATTCCTGGGTCTGTTTTTGGATGGGTTGGGTGCGGCGTTTGTCCTGATGCTCTCGACGCACAATGTGTCCTGGGGACCAGCCTGAGTGGTGGTGCGAATACACGAGGTTTCGGGGCATCCTGGTTAGGCTTGAGCATATGTATGGTGTTCTGTGAAGTTGGGCCTTTTGGTTAAATTGCGACCACCCTTCTGAGGCCCATAAAAAAGAATCTTGCAAGTCGTTCAACTGAATGACGTACTGTTTTGCGTCTTTTATTCCAACACTTTTAGTTTTGTATTATTGAAATTCATGTACCATCTGCATTCGTTCATTTGCAGTCCAACCTATCAGCAATGGATATTGCCAAATCAAAGGAGAACAATGTAAGAAGAGGCATTATCTGTTTATTTATTTCTGTTTGAATATTTATAGGGTAGCCCATATGTAGCCGATGAACATAAGACATGTAATCATAATAGAGTATTTATTAAATTAAATGCATGTGTAACATAACATAGCATAATCAGTATAAATGGATATTTACAGAAATTATTGCCTCTGGTTTTCAAAGTGTCCACCGTTTGCCTTCATACATTGTGAAACCCTACCACAAAGGGATTGACAAATGTTAGTGCACAATTATTTATCAAACGTGGTATAAGCATTAGATATCCGTTGTTTGAGGTCTTACACATTTTGGCATCTTTCTTTTAACACCAACTCTTTTACAATGCCCCAAACCGTGAAATCTAGTGACGATAAATCAGGGCTACGAGCAGGCCATTCGATACTCCCCCGTCTGCCGATCCATCTCCCAGCAAACACTTCATCCAGTCTCTCTCTGACAATCCGGGCAAAATGCGGTGGAGCTCCATCCCGTTGCCACCACATATCCTAGTTATCTCCAGAGCACCAGGGAGTTGACGGAGGGAAATGGAGACTGTCGAGCACCTCCTATGTGAGTGCCCGGCCTGGACGCCCTACCGACTCCGCCTCTGGGGCCCGTCGCCCAGTCTCTGCGAGGCCCTGGACGATGAACTCAAAGTTGGAAAATTCCTAAGGCAGATCGGGCGAACAGACCCTCCTGTTGGGTAGCCTGCCTTTATCCACGACGCGCGGGAACAGGGTGGGAAGAAGAAGAAGGGCTGGAATGGCGCAAGTGTCTAGTATGTACAGGTAACTTGTAGCAGAGACTGTTCCAGAGAAGAAATAGGGTCAGATTATGGATGTAGGGTATGCCAAGACTGTGACACCAGACCGAATTAGTAAACACCTCATGGGGATTTTCCTCGTAATAGAAAACACAATTATGGCGATTTATCTGCCGGTTTAGTTTGGAGTTCGCCTCATCTGACCATAGAATGTTTAGGTGATCATTAAGTAACACCTCAAATTCTTCGCCAAACTGCAAACGGCGATCAGGATCGTCTTCGTTGAGCGGCTGTGTTAATCTTGGGCGCCACACCTTCAGACCGAGCTTTTTTATTATGCTCTGTAGCGTTGACCTGGGATATCAAATTCCTCTGATATACGACGATTTGAATTTTTATGTTATGCGTCAAGGTCGAACACTGTTGGTTATCAATTTATGCAGCCACAACTTAATATAAAATGTTCATCGGTTGCTTGCGGGCCACCCTGCATTTTATTATTCCTGAAGGAAAATATGCAATTATCAAGACTTTGATATTGTTTCTATTGCAGCAAACGAAAACAACTCTGGTCAACCATTTTCTGAAACTGTCTAATGAAGAGTCCAAAGAGACACTATAGACATTCTTTCACAGGGACAACGACTCGTTATTATTTGTCACATTGCGTGTGTGCTCAACAGTCAACTCTTTCATTTAACGAGTATATACAATACATATGGCACTGCTTCATTGGATCTTCAGCTCAGCTCGTTCACGCAGATTCTGTAGGTATCTGACGACACGAAATCTCCTCAGTAAATTTTGTCTGTCAATTATAAGTCTTCTGCTTACAGAATCATATCAATTTGTTCAAATATTAACAGCACAGTTGTTTAGAAGATGTTTTTATTTATAAAAAATTATGCCGTAACAGACTGAATTTACTTGCATGCTTTTTGCAACATGTAACTTTTCAATAATTTTCTGGTTCGTTAAATAATTCAAATGAACAGGGTTTACTACTACCTAATATATGCAGTAGTAAGAAAAATTCTTTTATATGTTTCTAGCTAATTCAAAATTATTATAATATTTCGTCTGATGGATTTGTCGATTTATATTTATTCTTCTACATATTGTTCCTCAATTTTCTATGGTTCAGACAAGTTTCGTTTGTTATGATCATACAATATTAGTAAAAACGCTTCACCTGAACAAATCAGACAGTAAATAAAGCTTGATTTGTTTTTCGTAATATGAGAACCAAGTATATGCAGTGACAATTCAGTTGTCCTATATTTGGAATTCCTTATTTGAAACATATAATCAGAGATTAAATGGAAACTTATGACTATAATTAACAATAAAGAAGGTCTATTGATTCAGTTTTGGTTTTATAAAAAATTGTGTTGGCTACTGTTTAAAAATTGTTGTATAGACACGGAGGCCAATGAAGGTTTTGCGGAATGTTCTGAGGATACATCTTATTTGAATCAATATCAACTCTATATTCAAAAGTAAGTGATAATTTTCTGCCAAATTACTTCTCATCAAAACACAACGCGTCTGGCCAACACTTCTTCATTCAATCTGTTAAGTGTAAATTCTTACTTTGTAATAAAGAAGAATTTAGTGGACGATTCACAATATACAGGAAAATTTAATTACGTTAGCTAGGATAACTGTACCTGGACCGTATATCTTAATTTGAAGAAAAGATTATGAAAAACTTACATGTTTTCAGTAGTAGGACACATTTGTACTTCAGGCCCTATGCGCCGGCGCAAAAAATTGAGGAACATGAAGGCCCGGCGTACCAGCGCAAAGCAAACTGAAAGTCCGGTGCAGAGGAAAAAATATTTCAGTATTTTCCGGCACAGGAAAAAATTTCACATTTTCCGGCGCAAGAAAGTTTTTTACAGTATTTTCCGGCGCAGGAAAATTTTGTTTTTAGTAATTTCCGGCGCAAGAGAAAAAAATCATAGAATTTTCCGGCACAAATTTAGGGTGACATCCACATGTGTAGTAGGGTATGCTAGCGAAGCATGGGCATTTAGCAAACCGTTATAGAAAACCAAATGTATTTAAAATGTGGTGTTATAGAGACGATTTTTAAAATAAGCTGGACTTAAAAGTTACCAATGACGAAGTCTTAAAAGAATATCAGGGGCGTGTCCAGTGGGTGGGTTCGAGGTGACCGGACCCACCCCAGCTCACAAATGAAAATGAAGCCTATAGAGTACAGTTGGTCGCTTTTATACATAGCCTACAGTCATGGCCAGAATGGATGCATCACCCTAGGGAAAAAACAAGGTTTGTCCGAAAACCTTTATTAACAAGTAACACAGAAATATTATTGTCAAGAAACACAAATATTAGTTACAATTGATTAATACTTTGTATGCCAACCTTTATTATTAAGTATTGTTTTTCATCCTATGTGGCATAGATGTACAGAGCCGATCACAGTAGTCAGGTGGAATCTCATTCACCCACACGTCGATTTGATGTGTTCCTTTAAAACCAGCAGCGAAGTTGGATATTTGGAAGCCACCTTGGCCTTGAGGATGGTCCAACAGTTCCCTACATAGGATTTAGATCCAATGAGTTCTTCAGTCACGAACCAATAACCTCGATGCCAGCGTCCTGAGGCCACTTTTTGATGGCATGGAGCGCTATCGTGCTGGAAGTGGTGGCAGTTCTTGATCTCCATGAAAAGAGGCAGCTTATTCTTCAACACCTGTAGATAGACCGAACCGTTGAGTGTTGTTCCCTCGGGCATAAACCAGAGGCCACCCCTTCCCATGGCGCAGATGCCTCCCCACACCATGACCTTCGGGGCATTCTTCACGGTAGATACTTTGAAGCGGGGATTGTAGCGTTCAATTTTAGGGCGGCATGCCTGGTGAATACACATAATTGTGTAATGGTTGACTCATCACTGAACATGACTCATCTCCAGTCATCCTCAGTCCAGTCGCGGTACTTTTTGGAGAATGCCAGCCGATCGCGAATATTCTTTTGGGAGAGTTTGGGCTTCTTGGCTGGTAGGTAGGACTTCAGGCCATGTTCCATTAGTCTCTTCCTGACTGTCCTCGCGCTCAACCTGGATTCTGGTGATAAATCCAGGGAGATGGCCAATGAGGTCTTCTTGGGATTCAGCTTGCTCTGTTGGATGATTGAGGAGTCCAACCTCTTAATCGAACCACGACGACGTCCACCTGACTTGCAACAGAACGGATGACCACGGATAGAGATCTTGATTTTGGACGCAATTTCCCGTGAGGAGTAGCCTTCTTCATGGAGGGTAGAAATAATAGCATGCGTGGTGTCGGGATATCGTTTGCCAACCATTATAACATTAATCGGCGCTCGTACTAACTTTTACTATGGAATACATTAATCTAAATAGTCGAATAATACAGGAAAATCAATAGGCATTTTTTAATTGGTTGATGCATTAATTCTTGAAATTCAGTGTAGAGTAATCTATTTTGACGCTTTTTCGGTAGTTCCCCCACATTCATAACAAACCGTATGAACAACCGTATAAACAACCGTATTAGAATAACCTTGAAGGGATATCATTAGAGTTACGTGGAAAGAAATGTTAGTGTATTTAAATCAATAGAGGTTTATATTATTAGATGGAGGGATTCCGTTCATACGGTCACCAGGAGCCAGAAATGACTTCACGAAACTTAGAAAAAGAAATTTTCAAAACAAATATGGGGCGGCTGACAAGCAAACTAAAGCGAACACAGATAGTATTTCAACACTCTGGTTTAAATACACTAACATTTCTATCCACGGAACTCTACTGATAAACCTTTAAAGTCATTCTAGTACTGTTGTTTATACGGTTTGTTATGAATGTGGGGGAACTACCAAAAAAGCGCCTCTATTTTTAGTAGCTGAAGCATCCATTCTAGCTGTCAAGTATAGGTAGACAGTTACACACAGGCAGACACAGCTATGCACATTTATTCTGGCTTCCGAGTGCTGAGTAACCTATATTTTGTAGGTGATGCATCCATTCTGGCCATGACTGTATATTAAGCCAATAACAAAACTATGCGATGAAATATGCACTCGACTAATATACAGAATCAAAATATCTTGCACACAAATGAACAGCTGACTAATAAATAACAAATTTGGCTTCTTAATTTCTTGGACTATGATACGGAATTCCTCGCTGATTGCTATGATACGGAATGCCTCGCTGCGACTTTTCGCTCGGCTTCTGATCTTCGCCTAACTGTGAAAGTCTTGTTAATACTTGGCCAATGGTTCAAAGGATCCTCGTCGTTTCCTTCACTTCCTCCGACAGACAGACCCTTTTATAGACATTCGAAGATGCTTCAATTGTTCATACTAAGTGAAGGAATCAAATCTAACTATATATAGTAGATCCACACGTATATTCAGCGGATGAAGAAGTTTCTTCGTTCATCAATCAGGCCTGGCAATGGGACGCCGAAACAAAGACCCGCGCTCAAGGAATCCTGGCCAATTTTCGGGAGTTTGAAACTCTGGTGAGCCTAGACGTACTGAAAAACGTGCTCTATCCGCTTCGCGAGATAACAACGAGGCTTAAAAAAGAGAACTTGATATCCACGCCACGCGTATACAGCAATCCATGCAAGTTGTCGTCGAAGACATGTCAAGGTTACGCAACGATGTAGACGAGAGGTTTGATACCTGGTTCCAAGAAGTCCTTAAAGGGGCCGCTAGCCTCGGAGCGACAGAGGGTGTCCGTCGTGGCCGCGGAGCTTCCATCTACAGGCAGGCCCGTGCATAGCCTTCTGCCCCCCCCCAAGACCGACCTCGGGGGCCCCCAATACAGTCATTGAGGATCTCCTAAAATATTTTCTAAAAATGTATAAAAATAACAGTTTAAACAATGTGTGCTCTAATGTTTATTTTTACATACTTATGTTAGTTGTCTATAACCTTAACTAAAATAATAATTAACTTATATTCATTTATAATCATTGAGATATAAAGATATAAGGCGCTTTTACTTTCAATTATATACGGACAAAGTTGGTCTATATTTTTTGTTCTACCTGTTCTGAGTTAGATGTAAGTCACTAATGTCTATTATACATATATATACAAAATTAAATTTGATTAGAAGATTAATTATATTCAAAATGATAGGCTTATTGTAATAAATTTATTTTTGAATAATACATGCCCAAATATAAAATGAAGTTTAATATAGAAAGTCATAAAACGCCCTGTTATAGACTACACCGCAAGAACAGATGGATACAGCGATAAAAATATAATGAAATAATTTTGAATAATAACGATTATGTCTAAATATCAAAATACAGTTTCATACAAAACGTCGCAAAAATCCTTATTTTGGATGTATATACAGCGATATAACGGGACAATAAAATTCATCTCAGTGAATCAAAGTGACTTACAGCGAGCCATCTCCGCAGCAAAGGTCTCAATGATTTTATTGTAGTTCAGTGTACAGTATGTGCCGTTTTACTTTCAATTGGAATCATCGCTAAATCTGACAGTAGTCGGTCATCAGACGTGGTGGAACGATGAAATGTTTTAATGAGCTTCAGCTTACTAAACGTACGTTCTGCGCTCACCACTGAAATAGGAATGGTGAGTAGCACTCGAAGAACAATTGCCAGATTAGGGTAAGTTTACCGCAGTCCACTTTCATGCAAATGATTAAGGAAATCCTTAGGCGTTTTCATGATACACCCTCATCACTCCGAAGCACAGAAACAAACCGCTTCATCTCCAACTGCAGTCTGCAAATCACCAGAATCAATGCCACCCATCTCAGCCTCAAAATTGTCACAATGAAGCCTAATTTTGTCAGCATCGTGAAGGTGAATCAAGTCTTTGGCGCTGTATAAAAATACTAAAAAAACAAACGTATCTGATCAAAACGCTTTGTCGACGACAAAATTATTTGATCTAGAAGAACATTAAATAAATTTACTTCAAATTTTTGTACTTCCGAAAGATCTGTTCCCGCATCACCTGCTTCGTATTCAAACAAAGTTCTTTTGCGTCTGGATCGTAATGATGCAAACACTCGTTCTACATTTATATTTTCGCGAAATCTCTCGAGCATCCACACACGCAGAGCTGAACCCATTGTCCCAGTAACTTTGTAGGAAATCAACCGTTGCATCAATTTCACTGGACATTACATCAAGGCTGACGTCTGCAGCCTGCATGAGCTTAATTATCTTGTTTATTGGGAAGAGGACACTACCCTGCACACAACCAGAAGACTGTCAATTGGCCAGAGAAGCTCGAAGCACAGAGCGTCTCTCACCCTAGACACCGCCGGAAAACTGTCCATCGATCAGACGCAAACCACCATGTGGTTTTCACTGTGCTTTCTATGGTGTATTAGAGTTGTCTAAACTTGCTGTTTTTTATCCTGTTTTATTTCTTTATTACATTTGTTACTCCTTAAAGACGTATACGCCGATATACTCTTTGAAGTTTGGGGGGTTCCGGGGTGATCATTTCATAGCATGTCAATTGGAAAATGCAAAGATCATGTATGTGCTTAAAAGTTTATTTTATTTGTGTTATTTTATGATTTATTCTTTACACGCAATTAAACAATACGGACCACCATAAATGTATAACATCAATTATGTCAGCGATACGTTGAGATGCTGTATGGATATATTGATATGGAAACGCTCAAAAAATGTCCAAATTATCGTTGAATGAAAAATAAGTTTGAAATCAATTTATTTACTACAAATCATCTTTTTTTAAATTGTTGAAAGGTAAAATCCTAAATAAGAGTTTGGAGACGTGTACATTTCTGGTTATTCACAAGTCGAAGGGTTACTGCTTCACGTTCCACTAATAGCCAACTCTCTTGCAGTGTAACATGTTTCCCTGAGTCAATAGTTATTCTCTTTTTACAAGTCGCACTTTCTCTCGAACAAATAGAGCATTAATTTGCATATGCTCAACTTTTTCCGTTTTCCCATTATCCAGATGCTCTCCAGCTTTACCACTGAGCTCTTTGTGTATCACTTCCCATTTTGTTGTTAAGCCTGTTATTATAAAACATGTTACTCGGCCGAACGTCTACAACGGCGCTACTGATGGCCCAACGAACACCTTAAGAGAACAGTACGACTGACCCCATGCAGCGAGTGGCGAGAGTGTTGGTAGTGACGGACAGTTGGGCAGTCTTCGATTCCATGAGGAGAGGGATTCAGAGGGCTAGAAACGAGCTCCTGGTAGGCGTCCTTGCTCGTTTCTGTGACTTTTATGAGAGGGGAAAGGCGGTGGTGTTGATGTGGGCCTCTGGGGAAACAAGGTGGCGGGATTGTGCCGGCGGTGGTGTACAGAGCGAGGCTCCCTTGGCTACATGCTCGACAGCGTGAAGACATACATATGTCCGCCGAAAGTGCAGAGTGAATACCTGGACCCACAAGAGGAGCGGTAAGCATGGCAAGGCTGAGGACGGGCCACAACAGAGAACTGGTTGGGTCCTGTCAGAGGTTTGTAGTGTGAGAGAGGATGGCATCCTCAGGAGGTGTGGAGAGGAGCCGGAGGACTTGGGCTGGAGCACTTCAGGTCGTGCCCAGCGGGTGAGATGGAGAGAAAGAGGCTGGAGCTGGAGGATCGGGGGGACTTAACGAGGAAGCCGCTCGAGGTCCTGCAGTACTGGAGGGGGGTCAGACTGAAGGTGCCCGAAGAGTGATTACGACGACCCCATGCAGCCGTCTAATTGTGGCGGGAGGCAAATTGTTGCATTCCCTGGGACCTCCTATAGTATCTCTGCGTTTCTTTTTTGATTCTCGCTCTCTTTTTACTTTCTCTTCTCCCTCTTACTTTCTTTGCTTTCCTCTTTTTTTCTCCGGAAGTTCGGGGCGCTGTAATGCCCCCTCGACCAGCAATTTCAACAAAAACAACACCTACGACTAGAAGTGTTCCTTTATTTGCTTTAAGACATTGATTGCTACGCCAAAAATTTAGGACATTTTGGAACGTTCCCATACATATTGTAAAAAACTGTGTGTACATTTTCATTCTAATGAGTGCTATGTTATCTACATTTTGTACAATCTTTCCTTCCTCCTTCCACCCAGTTGCATTTGGACAAGTAGATTATGAAGGTCATCTCCGTACTGATGGACAGTTACACACTACCTCGATTCGCGCACCGCACAACACAGAATAAGGGAGAGCACCATTCCGACAACCTGGAATGAGGCAGGCAAGATGTACAGTAGATGATCATCAGAAAAAATAGTATCGATTAACAGTGTACAGTAGGTCGGACTTTCTAGGGTGATCATCGGCTATCTAATGTGGGTAAACTGTTCCTCTGGTCGGGGGAAATGTCAGCACGTCATTGCATCTTCTGATATTTTCCGATCTCACGGCATGATGTATAGTGTTCGGTATAGAATCTTCTAAGATGAAAATTGTTCAAAGACTTCTTTACTCATTTAACAGTTATAGAACGCCAGTCAAAGTCTTTGTCATACAGTGGTAACTACATTGTCTCAAAACGGGTCGTTTTTAGTTGTGTCCTCGTATCTCTATAGAAGAGTGCGCCTATCGGTCTGTCTGTCTCTATCTCTGAATGTATTATGGCCGTCACGTTTATATTCAAAATCAAATTTCTCCGGAATTGTTTACTGTTTTTATAGTTGAAACCAGGTACAAACATAATTAAAGAAGGCCTACAGGGTCTCTCAGCGTAAGACAATACGGTTGACACGATTCATTTAACAATGCAGCTTTTACAGATAAAGAGCTACATATGCTGCTAAATATGACTAACGCTTGGTATTGGAAAGCGCATTTGAATGTAGATATATATTTCAATATGTTTTTATTCATATTTTAAAATTTCATTCGAAATTCTATGTGAATTAGAAATTCGTTCGGTGTGAATTAGAATATAGGATCGATCAAACTAGAAATTTGTTCGGTGTGAATTAGAATATTATCAAAGCCGCCGAGTAACGCCTCTATCCAAGAACATCCCTTGTAGTAACTGAGTTCATACCGATTTTATTACCTCACCATTGGAGCTCTCCCCTGAAAACAGTTTATTCACACCACGCGTGGTCTTGGTTGTTCCAACTTAGTTTTTGGTTTAATACATGAATTGTGTTTCTAGTTGATTTGCACTTTGAAATGCACTCCTCTCTAGGATTGACAAAATGGTGGTTCAAAGGAGGTGAAGTCTTGGCGCGATATAGACTGTAATCACACGGGTTGTTGTGGCATGTAGCTTTATCAGAAAGAAGCATATTCTTTGCATATGTACGTCCAAACGCATGAACGCACCTCGTCTGTAATTGAACGACGATTATGGAAGGTCAGGAAAACATGCGAGGTTTTTGCTTCAGTGTAAGATTGCATTGTCGCTATTTTATTTCTATAAACGAACCTCCGTAGTTTGTTCGATTAAATTCTAATTCAGTGTGGAAGAACCTCTAGACAGGAAGTACGAAACACAATTGTTGAACGTGTCGGCGCCCCGATCTTTGCTCACCATAATGTAAGCAAAGCCTAGTCCAATTCCGGCAACGAGGATAAGATTCTGGCGTCCAAATTCCATGAGTTTGTGATAGCAGCCCTGTAGAAGGAAAATCAACAGAAAATAGGGTATAGCGTTTTTGGAATGGGGATTGGGCAGACACAAATAAAAGGAACAAATAAATATTCATACTACCTGTGTTAGGAAATTATTGCACAAACACTTTGGTTGCGTTTGTGTTTACGACTTCCCAAATTTAAACAAACTCAGTATACAGTTTTAATCACTATCAGTCGGGCGTACCAGAAATCGTGGCTAGCACCCTCCACAAGTCCTTGTTGTTCAACGCACTTTTCAGCTCGGGTGTTGTAAGACATGTTTCTTTCTGGGGAGCAGAGTTGCGTAGAAGCCCAGGGCTGGTCGGTTGCTATTTTGCAGTTTCCACAATAGAGTGATCGCAGGAGGTTCTGCATGTCTAAAAGAGTGTCCTGCGAGACGCAGTCCGCGACCTCTGATGGTGTTGCTGTTGTTGTAGTTATTCAAGACACCTCACTTGGGCATAGTTAGTTAGTGTCTCAGAAGGGATGCTAAACCGTTTAATATCACCCAGATGAGGCTGTGTGATTAACATATGCAATAGAGGTAGACGCCAGCCCTCAACCAAGCGATAACCAAACTTTCTACAGCATTATGCTCCTCAGAAGGCTGGCCGCAATTTAACCCAGAAGACCACACATATATGCCCAAGATGTTCGAAGGCTCTTGTATTGGTTGGTTGGTTAGAACTACCCTACCCCTTCCGGAGGATGGGGGACAGCGCGCGGCCGCAAAGGCCCAGTGATCGGGAAACTCCCCACGGCCGTCTCCAAGGTCGATGAGGCTCACCGTCTCGCCAAAGATGGCAAGGCGGAGAGCCGAAGAAAAAGGACAAAAAATAAGTATATGAGAAAGGTCCTGCTGGCTTTCTCTGCAGTAAGGGCAAGAGGGGGAATTGGATTGACCAATCCGGTGAAGGTAAGATTCAAGGAGGGTGAAGTGACCGTTGCAGCGAAGGAGCCAAAACTTGCAACGGGAAGAACGAGGAAGGAGAAGCTCACCCGAAGAAGAATTTGGAATCTGGTGGTCTAGAAGTTTGTTGCGTAAAGTAGACCGCCAGGGGGGGGGGAGAAAAGAGTGGTGGATGAAAGAGGAGGATGTAAAGTGAGTGATTGGAGCGTTGAAAGGAGAGGTGGCGTAAGTCTTGGCTAAAGAGTCGGCGATGTCATTGCCAGAAAAGGATGAGTGCCCTGGAATTCATTGAAGGCTTACCGTTACATCCATGCCGTCGAGACGTTTGAGGGAGGATCAGATAGAGTGGAGGTTGGAAGTGAGAAGAAGGGACGTCCCCGAGTTCAGAAGTGATATGGATGAAAGAGAGTCCGAGAGGACTCTGGTGGAGGTGGACGAGTAGATATCTCTGTGCCCAACGGCTCAGATCAGGGCCGCATGGATGGCCTCGTGGATTCGCACCACCACTCAGAGCAGCCGCGGAGACACCGTGTGAATAGAGGCATTGGAGGTTACACACTTGTTCCCAAGAGGAGGTGATCAAGTGAGGTGAGGGTTAGACTCTGCAGGTATTTACGAACTCACTTCACAAAGATGTTTCAACTACTCCATGGCAATACAGTATGTCAGACCGTTATCATAACAGCGCCAAGGACAGCCAAAGTGCACCTGCAAAACCATTATTTATTTTGCCTATTTACACATCAAGGGATACATCATTTGGTATCCTTGAATAGCCAAGGCTGTCCCTCATTGGCTCTAATTGATTTTTTGGTATATTGGAGCAGATGGGTGTAGTAGCCAAGTTTCAGAACCGTTGAGTAGTATGCCTTTGACAGGGACAGAGTTGAATTTGCAGTTGACGTGATAACTTATAGTTGCAGATCGTGTCTAATTTGCACACTGCTATCTGGGCCTTTGTTTCAATTTGAAACATTGTAAACTTATAGACAGCTCTGTTCAGCTAATATTTCTCAATATCAAAAAATAATTTTCCCACTAAATTACCCTGTTATGTTTCCCACTCACCTGTCGTTTGCTGTGTTCCTCCGGCGAGTCACCACACGAAGGTGGTATACCTCTGATTACGTAATCATCTGGGCCATTCACACCGCAACATTGCAGCTGTCGTGAAAATACAGGAGGTGTTAGATAAATAATTGCAAATAACTAATAGTCGCCGTTTCACCCCATGCATCTCGCATGTCATTTTGTTGCTAATTAAGAACTATAGGTCCTTAAATTAATATACTGATTCCAGATTTTCGCCATTTATTTGAATGCTGTCACTGAGATGTTTTTTGGGTGCTGTTTGTCTCTACCTGTAGTTATGCTTCTTTCTGAAGAGTCTAGTCGAGTATTTTTAGCTGAATCAGCTCTCTCTTAATTCCTGAGCTATGTCGGTCGGTGTGACCCTTAAAAAACTCGCATATGGCGAGCGAAGTTACAATCCTAAAACGGACCACATATAACGCATCAGATATTTCGGCGACTTTAGATTGAATGTAATGGTAAGCTTATACAGATTTGTTTAATGCGAATTAACGCAAGTCAAATCATATGCAGAAAAACTATTTAAATTTACACGTAAATAATCGGCATTAGGAAAACGAATATTGTACAGCTTATACCAAACATGTATTGGTAACCGGTTTCGACCGTTCAAATAATGTGGGGGTACGAGATCATCCGACATGAAAACAATAGCATAAAAAAACACTAAAACTGTTAGGAAAGAGAAAACACCGTTATAAATTAGTTTAAAAAAACATTGAGAGATGGGCACCGCTCTCTTATCTCCACCGCCGCATGGATTGCCATTTCCCAGGCCTCTTCTGTGCTCGTTCAACTGTCGAAACCGGTTGCCATTGCATGTTCGATAGAAGCTTAGTTCTTCTTTGTAATGTTCCGTATGCCTTCATTTTTGTCCAATATATTACATATTTTTGTTTAATCTAACAAAATGTTATTATTATCATTATTCTTTGCAAAAATGCAGTAAACAAGATCGGAACATAGCGTCCATCTGTAGATGGCGCGTCCTCGCATCTCAATAAAAGAGTCCGTCTGTCTGTGTATGTATGTCACCGCTTTGTTCAAAGCGTTGCTAAGTAACGCATCTGTATACGTGGCTGCGGGACTCCAAAGAGGTTAACCAGTTGTATAGTCAGTCATTTTGGAGAAGAATTCAAATTTACAGTAATTTATGCCCGGATTCCTGAACTTGGTATGAGCAGTTGAAGCATCCTCGCATCTGTGTCAGAAGAAAGGGAATAAAACCTATCGGTTCTTGTTATTGCGCAGATATACTGCGTTCAAATTAACTATATATGATATTTGTTTTGTATTTCAATTACCTTGTTTTGGATAAAATCCATAAATTGCGTTTCGTCGTTCGGTGATTTGTCTTTATAGTTGTACTTTTCCAAGGCATTTTTCAGAAATATTTTCAAACTTTTCTGCAACTAAAAATATAGCGAAGAGTTCAAATTAATTACAGTGTAAAAACTGCCAGCTAATTTGTGCCAATATATATATGCGGTACTTCAAAAATATCAGATTTTCAGATGATCAATCATTGACGGCAGATACAGGAAAAGGACTACAACCACTATTATTTGGACAACCTGAATAACACAGCTGCATGCAAAATACAATATGAAAATAATTTAAAGCAAAAAAAATAATACTCATCTCGAAATCGGGAAATGATTAAATGAACATCAAATCAGAAAATAAAGAAATAGCAACTGAAAATCTACAAATACCTCCGATAGTAGATGCCATGAAGAAATGAGAACAAGAATTGCCGTGGTTAAGCAAGCCTTTACTAAACGAAGAGAATTGCTCACCAAAGGGTTAACATAGAAACTAAGAAGAAAATTGTCAAATCATTAATATATGAAATGTAGCCCTTTATGGATCAGAAACATGGACAATGCAAAAAGGTGATAAGAAAAAGATATAGAAGCAATCGAAATGTGGATATGGAGACGAATGCAGAGAATATCATGGCAAGATTCGAAAACCAACGAAGATGTATTAGAAAAGATAAAAGAAAGACGTAATTTACTTCAGACTATATATTGAAACGGAATAAGAACTGGACAGGTCACATCTCAATAAAAAATAATCTGATGAAAACAATCATCGAAGGTCGATTTCGTGGAAAACGTGGACGAGAAGAACCAAGAAAAGGCAGGTTAACAAAATTGGATACAGATTCATATATATAAAAATCTAATAGATAAAGCAGAACGGAATAGAGAAATGGATGCCATAAACGTGCCCCTGCTTGACAAAAGTTGAACTCTCGACAGATAGATACGGTATATATATGTAGGGAAAATTTTAGAAATGAGCACGATATGGCAACAACGGATACGTTGCAATTGCTGTATTACACATGACATACAGTTAAGTGATAGAAATCTAAGAAATAACCCATAAATGTATAATAACAAATGTAAGTATTTTATAAATATAAAAATATAGTGATAAGCTTGTGTAATATGAAACGAAACAGAAATTTACCTAAAGTTAATAAAATATAGGAAACAAAATTAGAGAAAAGGTAGAAAAGGACTTCTTAAATATAGGTATTCCAGATAGTTATTCGCATTACTGGAATATCAGGACGATTATTTACCAAACATCAAAATAGATAGAAATAGACGTTCATCACTTCATCAAAATTTTGAGAGGAATCGAATGTGGTGTCAAATACAATTCCATCTGTCCGTCCGCTGACCTCCAAAACTGACACCATTTTGAAGGCCACGTTTGAGGAATTAGAACTTGAACTTTTGCGGACGGTATATTTTACTCAAACGCTTTGATAGTATCGCTATTTCACCATTCACTAGACACATCTTTTAGAGCAGTATAGCATGTTACAGCCGTATCCAAAGCGGAACAAAAATCGGACCTATATATGAAAAATATGTAAATTTAAGTAAATCTTTATATATATACAGTATATAAATCAAACTGGATGTATGTCTGTTTAGTGTTGCCGCCCAGACCGTTAGTCCCACGGACCCGAAATTTTGCATGAGTGACCCCCTCAACCCTGCGGGTAACATATGCCAGGTTTTGTTTTGATTGCTGGCTT
>JAUYWV010154144.1:0-18633 GCA_032274565.1 Nematoplana nigrocapitula
CCCCAATCTTGCGCCCCCCCGGACACGGCTTCTGGGTCCGGCCCCCGACCTCTCGGTTCTCCAGGGAAGCCCCGCGCCTGTGAGGGACTTCCTTCGTGTGGTTGGGCTGCTCAGGCGGTCCCCTGAATGACGCGGCCGGCATTACCAACCAACCAGAAGTGATGAGCAAACCTTCCCCACGTCAGATGTCTGTGTGGGCCGCTGGACCTTCTTCTGCCTCTGCCCAGATATTCTTAAGACCAAACTCATGGAGAGATTTCTCCGAGCCATGCTGCCAACTCTTTTGACTGCTGGCTACTTTTGCCAACCTTTGCTTCTTTGGAGGTCTGAGTGCCTGCTCTCTAAGAGAGTCTCCTTCTGGGCAACGACGATACCCTTCCGCCTTCTCGCCTTGAATCTGATAGAAAGGGGAACGAGATCTGCTTCAAGCAGTGGCGATTCTATATTTGTCGTACGGGCACATCCGGTAATAGGCTTGTGACGTGATTCAGCAGATGTTCGAGACTATATATGCGACTGCCATGGATGCTGACCAACACTCTGAACCGTACTCAATGACCAAACGGATATATCCGAAATACAGAGTGAGAACTCTGTACCTGACAGCGCTCGAAGCAGCGTAATTCTATGACCGGTGGCGCACTGCAGCTACGTGTGCAATTATTATGAATAACCGACGTTTGGGAATATTTGCAAATTAGAATTAGAAACCTAACGGATATTCATATAATCAAGAAGTAAGAAGAAAATAGCTGGCGCGGAAGACGAACCACCCGCATATAGCGCAGTGTCGTAGTATTGTTTGTGTTCAACGCGAGGTAGACTACGCCAGACTGAGAGAGAACATCGACAAATGAGCTTGGCCGACTGTGCAGCTTTAAGCCAGCCTGTGTGTGAGTGA
Organism: Nematoplana nigrocapitula; assembly: GCA_032274565.1. NCBI lineage: Eukaryota > Metazoa > Platyhelminthes > Proseriata > Nematoplanidae > Nematoplana > Nematoplana nigrocapitula. The sequence goes on from JAUYWV010154144.1 coordinate 902, forward strand.
GTGAATCAAGTCGCGCTGGCTCGCTCTCTCTCTGTCAGCAAACTGACCAATTCGATGACGCGTACTAACGGCCGACCGACCGACCGACCGACCCAGGAATTACGCAGATTGCTTAATAATATAGTTTGCATAACACTGTTTTATCTAAAAAATGTGAATTTCGAAAAAATGGAGGCGTCCATCCTAAGTCCACCTCAAACACTGCTATTGCAAATCTAGTTGAATTTTCTTAAATTCGATAGCTATGACACCAACATACATGTGAACTGGTGCTTGCTAAATACTACGGATGGTACTTACTTCAGGTAAATCTGTCATACCACAACCACAACGACCACTCTGGTTTTCGTTATTCACCAATTACATTTCATTAAATATGCTATTTGCTTTAACGGACTTTTCAGATGACCCCGTTTTTTTACACTCAAGTAGATTTCCACAACTTGTCAACAGGAGGTCCGACAAAGCAAAAGCGTTTGCGGCCAACAACTGACAAAACCTTTAGAGACAACAAAATAATCAATTAAAAAATCCAAAGATCCAAATAAGGCGAGGGGAGAGAGAAAACGCCATTAGGATGAAGAGTGTGTGAGAGAAGGTCGTCCGTCAGGAGCAGGAGGGAGACAGAATAAGCGCCGCCGACATCTGTGGTGTCGTAGAAATAAAGTAGTCAAACAGAACCAACCACCGAATTAGTCATCCACTGCATTGAGTGTTGTCAGAAGGGAGCTGTGTGGAATGCAGTACTATCGATTTTACTCGTGTTTGTATGTGATCAACCAACACTTGTATGTAGCACTTATGTGGTGTGTCTGCGAATATTTATTTATTTATAGCTCTCCCACCCAACGGAGAACGAATTTTCACAGACAAGTTATTAAAGGTTAACTAACACTCGTATATAGACAAGTTTATCATGACTGCAATAAAGAATAACATACGCGACGTTTTCTGAAGGACACGGCAAGGTTGATAAGCGCTCCTTCGGTTAAAATCATCTCTTTTATTTTACGAAGAACGCACATACAATACTGTAAAACAAATGAAAAGTTTGATACTAATAAGGATGACTGGTTATTTGTGGTGAAAGGCAGAAAAGAGAGGAGAAAGAAGCTAGAGAAGAGGTTAGAAATAGACAGAAAATTGTTAGGAGGGGAAAGACACTAAAGATGAGAAGAAAATAAAGAGAAAGAGAAGATAGTAAAACAATGAGAGAAAACAGTGAGAAAACGAGAAAAGACGGTGAGATACATAAGGAATAAATGTGAGAGGACAGATAAGCTAGAGAATAGAGAAAAACTAGTGAGAATGAGAGGACTAATAGAAAAAAGAGCGAAAAGAGAGAATAGGAGAAAGAAGCGAGAAATGAATTGAAAAAACAGAGTTACTGTATGTAGGAGGTCTAAGGTAACGCAGCACTCTGCCTGCCGAAGCAGGACGCCCCCGTCCGCAACGAGAAGGCGGCTACATGGGGCAGCAAATGGGATAGACCACAAATCCTGCTAGCTTGCAGGTATCCATGGCGTAAAACCGATGGTTTAAGCGTGCTGTCTCGTGAAGATAATTTTGTGAAAACAGTTTAGAGGATAATATGTACAGTATATATTCTGGGTTACAAATAGATATTCGTATCTCAACAGATTTGGGCCTTTATCAAGCCGCAAATAACAATTAAAGGATTGAAAGAATATTTAGTTTTTTTACCTTGAGATCGATGTTGTTGAGCGCTCGGTCTGCTCTGACCCTGCGAAGGATGCCCGGGGGTGACACCAGATACGTTGCTGACATTCCTACGCGCCTGTTTCTGAGCATCCAACAGCACCGGAGGTAGATTCGAATCTGACTGACGTCTCGAGTCCACGGCAGCCGCGATCTATAGAAAGAAGTGTTATGAGAATTAATAAATAAAATAATAAAAGTTCTCTGGTGTCTAAAATACAAAAATATTTCTGCTTTCCCATCATATGCCCCATTTCAGATACAGTTTTGTCGTGTAAGGCGGATTTCGTCTACTCCTGACCTTCAACGCAAGAAGGTATCTGGTAAAATCAAAATAAGGAAAACTAAAATTGTCCGTAATAAATACACAGTCCCATGATGGGGTTTTTTCCTTCTCCATCTCAACGTACTCATCGAGTGTTCGGGGCGGCTTGTGTTTCCATCTGTTCTTGAGTTCTCTGGCTGCGAGCTTTTTGCTGACCTCAGAGTTGAGCACCTGGCGCAGAAACCACTGTGGAAGAAGGACCTCATCAACAGCATCAATCACACGGAGGCTGTGACCTTCCACCAGGTACGAGTGTGCAGACTCACATCTACCAAACAATTCCTTCACAGCATCGGGAAAAACAACGACCCCTACTGTACAACCTGCGCAACGCCAGAAACAACAGAACATCTCCTTTTCAACTGCCCCATCTACGACAGGGAACGCGCCGAGACAATCGGTAGACCGCCCTACGACAACACGATCGAAGAGCCCGATAAAGTGCTTATGTTCCTGCGGCGTAGAGAGAGAAAGATTGTTCGGAGCGGCCTTTCCGGTAGATTTTGTCAATAGAATATAACTACTCCGTCAGTTGTGTTCTCCATTGGGAGTCCCCGCGCTACCATTGAAAAAGGTCCCAGTAAACAATTTGATTCAATAATAGCATTGTTACACTAAACAAAACGCCCGAATTAATACCATTTATAAAATGCAACGTCAAAACTTTTTCTTTTACATTTGCCCTTGGAAGGTCACTGCGTCCCTCCATGCAGCTGTCTTCTCGTGGCAGTGGTGTCCTTATCCGGCAGGCAAAGTGCTGCGTTTCCTGGGACCTCTAAGGTGTCTATTTTTCTCTCTTTTATTTCTTCTCTTTATTTCCCATCTCTGTCTTCTCTAGTTTCTCTCTCATCTCTTTTCTTTCCTTTTTCTCGCTTGCGCGTCCCTTCGACCAGGAATTATTACAACAACAACAAAACTGCGTACAAAGATTTCACATAGTATATAGCGATTTTGACAACACTCTCACATGAATCCTTTAAACCAATAAACAACATTGATAATGATCTTTTTGAAAAATTCGAAAAGCTGGATTGCTCAAATAGGTTCAGATTTCAACTTGGGCGTTTCCCCTGATGATTATGCTTAGTGTTTGCTATTCACTGCTCCCGTCTTTATCTATAAATGACCGCATACGGCAAGGCAATCAACATTAAAAGCTGACACTCCAGCACTCTTCAGGTCTACTGTATGTTTCTTACTTCTTGTATCTGTGAACTACTATTTGAGCGACTGGTCCTCGCCCGGCAGTCTTACTTCTTCTTTTTTCATACCCCGACCAATTGCCCTCAAGAACAGAAGGACATTTTGCGGCTCTTGTGGAATACAACGACCTACTCTCTAAGCACCTCCACTCAAAGGGAAGAAAAGTGGTAAGCCATGGTGGAATGAGAAGTGTGAATCTATCACTAGTAAGAGGAAAGAAGCTGAAAAAGACCAGAATAAAACCATGGCAGGGCGTGGAATGACTTTAGTCGAAAAGCAAAGAGAGTCATCCAAGACGAAAAGAGGAACAACTGGAGGGAAAAAGTACAAAGCATGAACATTAAAACGGTTCCGAAGGAAGTCTGGAATGTCATAAAGAGCATTACGGGTGAGAGACGAAGCCACGCCACACCGGCAATTATCAAAGTTGACCAGCTAGTATTCACTGATAAGCAAAAAGCAGACGTACTAATCCAACACTACGCAAAGGAAGGCAAAATCGAGTCTGTTGACCCTCCCAGAGAAAGGAACGTTAGAAGGCAGTGGAAAGTCAAACTTGTAGAAAAATGCGCAAGCTACAAAGGAGAAAAAAGTGGCCCGTGTGAGATGTTTAGCTATCAAGAGCTTAGCAAAGCCATCAAGAAGCTGAAAGCTGGCAAGCCCCCAGGAGAAGACACAGATGGAATGCTAATCCGCTACATGACAGCGGATTGCCTTCGGGTCTATGAAGAAGAAGATGATAGAGCAGACCTGTGTAAATCTTAATGGGAGAGGTCACTTGGGTGGACAGGCAACTGCTGTCAACACTTATTTAAAACGGCGATGGCGACCTGTCTCCTTTTGAAGGGAAGGTCAAAGTTGACTGGACTGATCCCTAAAGTCGTCTGTTGTTCACCTCCACGTGGTGCAGGCTGGGGTCCCTTGTACTGGTACGGTCATGAAGAGACTACTGCCAGCTGAGGAGACGCGAACGGGCACAGGCTCAGGGTGTAGGGTGCACCTACAAATCCGTCCATGCAACGGCACGAGATGCGGGCGTCCCTCAACAATTTCGAGGAGGACTGTTGCATCCCCCCAGGGCATTCATCACCCTCATCTGAGACGGTCTGTAATAGACCATAGATGGAATGCTAATCCGCTACATGACAGCGGATTGTCTTCGGGTCTGGGAAGAAGAAGAACTCAATGTGGCTGTCATGTCCTCCATGGCATACTGACCCAAATGCGATACAGGGATTGTGCGCCACCTGCAAAACGAGAACGACCGACCACATCGAGCACGTGCTAATTTTTCTTCTGCGGATCACGTCCGTTCCTTGCCCACTAGCGCGGATGTAGGCGGGATCTCCAGGAGACCCATCCCCCTCAGCAATCTCATGATGACGTTAGGTTTCTCCAACATCCGATTACGGGCGCGCCCAGCCCGAACAGCCTCTCCCTGAGGCCCGGGAGCGGAGTCACCCTTATGACGCGACTGTGGTGATGCCCCCCAAGATCTCCCACATCTCATCTTGGAGTGCCCTACCTACGCGGCCGCCCGGCTCCGGCACTTCGGAACGGAACCCACGTTGGCCAAGCTCGGGATAGATGGTCGTTCCAGGGGTCCTGAGCTATCTTCGGGAGGTCGGGACGCTAACGCACGCTCCCGAGCGGGAATGAACAACAAAAACAACGTGCCGCTGACAACCACCTTCACACAACACGAGATCGTCCGGATGGACAGACTAGCTCGTTCACCCGATCTTACTACAACTGAGCACCTCTGGGGCGTCCATTGGTCGGAGGGTAGCCAACAATCACACCAACCTGTTCACTTAGCTGACTCTTGGTTTTGGACGGTTCATCGCATTCGCATAAACAAGGAATCGATTCCATGAAAATCAAAAAACGTTTACTCTAATATAATTTTCTCTACAGCTAGTCACATGTTTTTACTTTCGGTAGTGTTTTAAATAATGGGTCTTCAGTTTTAACCACAATGATACTTACGAAGAATCGATGGATTTGTGCTCAGGGGGTCCCAGATGAGCCAGAAGAGTGACCATTTTGTCGAATGGACGTCGCCCGACAGCCTTTCGATCGCTAAAAAAGACAGACAAATAATGAATGATAAAATAACAAAAACAATAGTAAATATAATATACAAATATTTACTGATATTTCACAGAAGAATGCGGGTGGAAATACGTAGTATAATATTTTAAAAGAAAGCTTTGAAGAGTAAACAATAAATTATGTAATAGGATTCCAAGTTGAAAAAATTGCTTATATGTACAGTATATACTTAATAATAAACAAGGCTTTTTCGCAAAATAGCTTAAATATATTATATACTACTTAGAGTAGTATTGTGTTATAATAAAGAAATATATGATTGTGTAAATAAAAGCAAATAATTTGGATGGAGTAGAATTTTCCACACTTGCTAACAAAGCACAAGTTCCAGTAGCCGCCAACAATTAAAGAATGTCCAATGCACAGATAGTTTGAATAAGTGACAGACCAATCTAGTCTTTTAACCACTGAACCATCCTGCCAACGCAATTTATCAGCTTATGTGTACGGATGGCCGAATGAGATAGGGCAAGGACAAGGGAAAAAACAGTTAGATCCAGCGGTCGAGGGTTCGAGTCCCACCTCTGCCGAAAATCCCCTGGCTAATATGAAGTAAAATCTTTGTCTGCATGTACATAATTATGTAGCACAGCTGGAACAAAATCAGGAATCACAAAGTCCTTACCGACTACTCGACAGATAATCGCCAATTTTCTCCTGATTGTACCAGAGCAGACGATGGAGGGAATTGATTGTCGAATCGCTGATGAAAGAGACCACATGGGCTGGAGACACGGAGTTCATCGGACCGCCCATTCCGGCGATGCCGGCAACAAGGGCCAGACTTGAGGAGAGACCGCCATTGGTCAATTCGTTGTCCGGGCCCTCGCTCCGCCCATTGCCCGAGCTCGACGAACCGGTCCCTTCGTTGTTCGATACACCCACGTTGGTTTTCCTTTGCAGAGAGGCCTTCAGTTCATCCAACATGGAGCTCTCTGCCTCCGTCCGACCACCAGATACCTCCTAGTGATGCGGTATGCGCAAATAGCCAATCAGTAAAGGCAGTGTTTGGTTTCGGTATTAAATAAGTAAATGATAGTAAATGATGTTTAAAAACATCCTCCAGTCATGCAGAATAATACCAGAAGCCCGTCAAGTTTGGACACAAAGGGAAAACGACATTTAAGAGAAAATAATAAGAGATAATTGATTTAAATTGCAATTGTGAGCCAATCGAAATTGACTAAAAGCCAGTCAGGGTGCATCACCCATCAATCATGCTGTAATCACGCAGTAAGAGCAATATGCAGTTTGTATGAAATATCCCGATATTTATGTCGACTTTATTGGCACGCTGTTCATTCCACCACGTCCACAATAATTTCCTTTAAGCATTTTTGTAATTTAACTTAATTCTATTAAAAATAATGTCTTCGCTGATTTCATAATTGATTATACAACTCTTGCCCACCTTTATAAACGAGCACTCGCCTTCCTAAAATTCTGCATAGGTCTATAAATAAACCCTTGCGTCTAAGGAGTAAGCTATAAAAACAAATTTAATACCTTTTGACTATTATCAAATATATAGGCGGAATCCATGGAACAATTGCAATTTATTTAATCGAATCTAATCAAAGAATAACGTCATTCCAAAATGTTAAGAGAACTATTTATTATAAATATAAATTTATAACAAAACCGATTTTTAGAAAACCCAGTCGGACTACTGAAGAACCATTCAGTTTTCCTTTCTGGAAAACCATCTGGTTTCCTAAAAACAAAATTTCACCTCTTTAGTTTTCACCAAGTGGTTTTACAGATAAATAATCAGTAAAAATAATTTTCGCAAGAGTGTATCTTCTCTCTCTATCTGCCTCTCGTCTCCCTATCTTTCTTCTTCTATCTGTTTTATCTCCGTCTTTTTTCTCCCTCTCTCCTGTATCTCTCTGTCCCTCCCCTCTCTCTCTTACTCTCACTAACTCACTCTCTCTCACACACACACTCTCTCTCTCTCACGCACTCATTCACTCTCTAACTCACTCACTCACTCTCTCTCTCAAACACTCTCACTCACACACTATCTCCCTCCTCCTCCCATCTCTGTCTCACACACATATATTCCTTTTATCTCTCTTCTCTTTCCTACTTGAGCGCTGATGCGTCCCTCCCCCGGGATAAACAACAACAAGCGGCTTGACAACTAACAGACGATATTCTCCCAGCATCTTCGGATGGTTATGTGCCTGCCTTCTCATCCGTCCATCCGAGTCCTAAACTGTCAGGCATGTGTAGTAAATAGACCAGGGGAAGTAAGTTGTTGTCACAACTTGTAGAAAAAGCGCGCCCAGCCAACAACGAACCTGGAAAAACTGGCGGCACGATTCAAAGTGTCGCTGGAGGACGTCGTTGAAGAAACGCATGTGGGCCTCCTTGGTGAAGAGAAGCTGGTTGGCGATGTTCTGCATCATTTTACAGATGAGAGTGAGGGCGCGCTTCATCCGCTGGGTGGGCTCGTAGTCCATCAGGCCGCTCTCACAGGGGGAAAGGATGGCCGGATTGATAAAGCGGAGGAAGACCACAGTGGAGAGGACGGTGAGCACTTGTTCCGAGGTGCACTGCTGGAAGCGCTGGCTGATCACTTGGTACAGGCAGTGGCACATGCACCGCAGACGAGGCGGAAAACTGGGCAAACACAACAAATCAAGAGCATTGGATTAGAAAACCCGCGTTAGTTACCTTATAACTCTCCTTCATTGTTTACTGTTTGTAAACCCAACTTCAACATCCCTCATTCTATCATCATATGAGTCTTCTGAAGGTCAGCCTTATTCTAAACCTCCCAGCCTGTCCAATCTTAGTGTTTTACTTAGACTGCAAACACGCGGGCAATCGGATGCTGCGATTTCACTCTGTTCTTTTACTATAGTTTACGACATAGACTGCTCAATGACTATACTACTCTTTAGTCGTATGGGCGTATACTAACGGAAAAAATGCAATCTTTTAGGGTACTACGACTACGGCGATCTTCTGCCTCACGGTCCCCAGCGCCACCTAGAGATCCGGGATCAGACCAAACGAGCCTTTTCGGGACGACAAAACAATCGAGTGACACAGCTGTCACACAGGGAGGGAAATTTAATTCAGGTCGAGCCGGGACTCGAACCTGCCACCTTCACTATGACAGCCAGCTGGCCTACCTACTGAACCACCTATACTGAATTTCGAGTCATGTTCTACACATTCTTCCAGTAGCACTGTCTCCAACAAGGAAATAGAAAGATAGAAGTATGAACTACTGACCTCTCCACAGAGCTGATAATCCTCGTGTAGATCATCTCGGTAAAGTTGATCAGGTTCTTTTGGTTCTCCTCCAGACTCTCCGAATTCTCCAACCTGGAGGGGTCTACCTCGCACGATATACGCACCTTTTGGTCGCGCTGGTACATTTCGAAGAGGATCGGACTGAGAAGAGTTTGCAGGTATTCCTGGCCGAAATGTTTGAAGCAGAAAGTCATAATCTTGCTCGACAGACTGTTGCCGCGGAACAGGGTTTGAATGCTGTCAGCTACTTCCACCTGTAAACAAAGCCAATATGAATAGCAAGTAAAAACAAGTATAACAGTTCTAGGGATCGGGAGAAAAATCTTAGCAGTCCATTTCAACTCCGAACGAAACTCGAATCTATTTACCGCATTTATATAGCAATATATTAATGGAGATAATTTATTATAAATTGTACATAAAAATGAGTATAGAGTACATTTGATCGATCATACACTTTGGACTCACCTCTTTGGAGAACATATTCCAGAGCAGCTGATACAGAAGGTGCTTAGCATCGAATAGAGTCACCAATACGCGAGCCAATTCATCCTGAAAAGCAGAGTAGCATCATAACAATACTATAGAGCAGCGCTCTCTCTCACACACCCTATTACAATTTTTACAGTAACTACACAATGTCCGTCACTGAAGATTATAATCGTTAGGATTTTTTATCACTGCAACGATGATAAACAAAGGCAGTTGCGTATAGATGTTTGGAAGCAATTCGGAAAACAGAGACATTGTTGATACATTTAGAAGATGTCCCACATAAAACAGGCCATTCGTATTATGATAGATAATTGTTGCACTCATACAAAGAAACAAGCAAAAACAATTTGTAAATTATACTTCTAAATACCAGTACAGTATTCCAGTACAGCGAACTCCACAGACTCTATTTGAGCTATTCAGATTTTCATACGCGCTATATGGAAATTAACTTTCAACATACGGATTTCTATTTACTCTAATCAGATTCTAATCGGCATTATTCGCATATTTATCAGCCCAACTAATAACAAACAAATGAGCAATAGGAATGGGACTATACCATTGACAACGCCGGAACACTTACCATATTGTCAAAGGGGACCACGTGAGCCAGTGCCATGGCAATGGGGAGTTCTCCCTTGTCACCAATCATTGTGACCAAGCCGACCAGTCTTTCATAGCGTTCGGCCAGGGCTGTTTCGGCCAGAGTCTCGAATTCGGTACCCTGTTGAAGAATCTTGGTGAGTACCTCCATGAAAGCAGCTCTCGTCTGCGGATCGCGATGGTATCCCAAACCTGGTCAATCGGTATAGATAAGTGTTTATCATAGTTGTGCGAGAGTCGCTGACTTTGAGAAGTAACGCGAATTTCAAATATGAATAATTTCTTGTTTAGGAAATAGGTCATTTTTTCTTTCTGGTGTCAAACTGAATTTCCATATAATCCTCAATGTTTGGTAAATGTATTATGAAGACGGTCTAGAATAAAAGAAGTTTTGAACTTGAAACATCAGCAATTTATTCAAACATTTTTCTGCACTATATATGTGATGTTTTCTAAAGATACTATTTTTGTACAGTAATCCTTTCTCTGAATTTTACTAAAGAAGTATGAATACATAAAAAAAACTATTTTAACAATTAATACGAACACCACTAAATGATTATTACTGATTACTCAATCTTTGATTCAATCATTGTAAACACCACAATGCTACATAGTCAAAAAATCAATTAAATTATTCCCAGGGTATAGACAGGATATTTATCTATACGAAGAAGTACAGGTGAAAGATGCAACAGTGGAACTTATAGCTACAATATTCCATATAAAGAGACGATTTAAAATAAGGAATTACCGCTATCTTCACTAAACAAAAAAAACAGGAGAACAATTTCCTGTTACAACTTTCGTCAGACATTCTTTGACACAACTATCCGACTATATTTTAACGTCAAGGCCCATCTAGTCTTGATGGTCTGGAGTGTAATTCCTACCTCTATGCTTCATTTTCCGGCTTTCCTCTCTTTGCTTACGATCATGTCAGGGTGAACAGCAATCTTCTTCAATGTTCGTCCCAGTTAAATGACGTATATACTCCAGATTGAACGCCAGTTTTGGAAGGTGTTTAATTATATTGGTTCATATTGTAACAAGGCTTTCTCGGTGTTTGTATGATGGGGATAATACTTTCTGCTAGGTTAGTGAGCAGCACGTTATTAGGTATCCGGTACATTCTTCCAAGTTCTGCTTCAAGAAGCAGCGATTCAATTTTAGCAGTTCTAACGAGCACAAATGTTCTGTAGCCCTTCTAACTTCTGCATGTTGGTATCAGAAATAAGAGTTTCCCCAAATGCCCTAGCCTTATTAACTAGTCTTGACATAACCAAGTACATGAATCTTAGCATACCCCACTGGAATTGGGCATCGCTCTATGTTGATTTCATCTCTTTTATACCTCTCTTCTGACCTTACGCCGTCGAGGATCATGCCTAGAAGTTTGACTTCTCCATGCAATCGATGATATTGTTCTGACTATTCGTGTGAGGTCTTCCATTCGCCGTTTTACAAGACTTTACTTGCAGAACACCAAAGTGTGAGGTCATCCACGAGAAAACTTAAAACGAAGATCATTGACATTTTGCAAGATATTATAGCTAGCCTATCAATGTAGCAAATAAAAAGAATAGGACTGTTCAGTGTTCACTGAACATCGAGGTACTCCAATACGCGCTTACACCTAAGAACAGACAGAATTATTAAAAACGGACGGCGATTGAACAATTGGAGGCGAGAGATGTGATTCCAGCGAGAGACAATCCTTCCACATATGCAAAAGATTATTCACGTGTTTCATTAACGAATGAAATTTAAATAGATCAATATCAACAGCCTCTTCGCAAAAAGACCGACGAATGACTCAGGGAGGCTAGATAGACAGGTGACACACCATGCAAGCTCATCGCAAAATGGGTAGACCCGGAACCGTCCGCACTGCAGTCAATCTCGACGGAGTGTGGCGACTCCAATTACTACTAGCGGCGGCAGAGGATCGTCGCACATTGGGAGGGCGATTGGTTGGTCAAGTTACCCCGAGATTTGTTAAAAAGGAATCTACGCATGGGCTGGACGGCGGGTAGTTGCTGCTGGCGCACTGGAGCGGGTCCACCAGCGTTCTGCTCTAAACCGACCAGAGTCAGGCTACGACTCAGTCCTTTGACAGCCATAGAGACCAGATTACTCCCACCACTGCTGAACGGGGTGAGAGACGTTGTCGAAGCTGAGCAGTTCTGGTCTGGACGGGATTTCTGTCTGTGGAGACCGAACAGTCCCGGTATTTGGGGACTGGATGAACGCCGGACATATTTGGCAGACCGCATTCCACCGCCAACATTTGCTGCCGGACCAGCGCCGTGTCCATCGAGCACGCTCAAACCGACGGTTTTTTTCTGTACTGGTGGTATTTTCGCTACACTGCCGTAGCTGAGAACACCTGAAGTAGCGGAATGGCGCCTTATAATGTAATCTAGACTGGTTTGTTAAAATATCATGTAGGTTGTACATTAAAAATATTGAAAATCGGGCGAACAGGAGGAGAATAGACTTATATGCGTGCGTGAGAGTACTGTAGTCGGACCAAAAATGTCCAGTGAAAATGCCGAGTAATAGACAGTTTGAACATTAAGACGATGGTAAATGTGAAGAGAGAAAAAATGGTCATTATAAAAAATGGGCGCACCCGTGAGATTCAAAGGAAAGAAATGGATTTACCGAAGTAGTAAAAAACGGCCGCCTCTGCGTCTCCCAATTGGAAATTTGTTATAAAGTTTGATATTCCGAGTAATTTTGTCAACAGAACATTTCATGGATAAATGTCCTCGTTTAAACGAGAGCTTTCGAATGTTACACAGGTGTCCGAGAAAACCACTCTCCCCTCTATGGACTTTGACGTCATAGTGCGTGCTCATCCAGTGCTGCACAACCGAAAATCCATGCAAATGGAGATATCGGTAAATTGCACCGGTGTCCATCACAAACAATAACGGCAATACCAAATCGTACTTGCTTCAAGTATAACTGCGCTGATAGACCGACAACCAAGCGCCGGTCGAGATGTTTAAGAAAGGTGGACGCAGAGAGGAACAAGAGAGCTTGCAAAGGTCAAAGTGAGCTAGAGAAAGATTATGAATAATGGGGAATTGTTGTCCAGTGGCTGTCAGTTGTGTGAAGGTACGAGTGGTCAGGAACACAGGCAAAAGGGTGCAGTATAAGCCGCCAAGAGTGTGCGCGGACTCTCTCACCAATAGCATGCATCAGTCCCGAGTCGATATTGGCGTTGAGGAGGTTGGACATGGCCTGGACCGTAACATTTCTCAGGGCAGTCGTGTTTCGACGCACCTCAGCACGAACATCGCGATCGTCGGCACAGTCGTTCAGTAGATTCATGAACAAGGTGAAATACCTGTACGACGAAAAGATCAAATCAATAACTATTTGTACTCCGAAGGAGTAAAAAAGATGTGCAACCCCTGCTGCAATTAAGGATTAATTGCAAAAGAGGCTAAACTAACAAGTTCGAATAGTAATCATAGTTCTTCCTAAATAATTCGCAGTTCAGGTATAGTCTGCATTCGGATTCCACAGGGTGTCGAACGATTCTGCAGAATATCAGAGCATTTTCGCAAGAATTCTTTATTATGTTTTACGATGAATAAGGTTTCATACTGATCTCCATGACAAATACAAAAACTGAAAACTGAAAACATCATTTATGAAGCGTATATATTTTGGCGACATTCATGGTATTCGGATGGAATTTAACAAACACACACATACACACACGTGGTATCTATATGCCTAAATGTAATTTTACACACTTCCCAATTTCGCAGGATTATTGCAGGTCGCTCGACACCCTGTTCCAGGTTTAAAGAAGATTATGGATGCTAAGGTTGAGTCCAAACAGGGACTCTCCAAGACCTACGCCCTGCTCGCAGGCTGTCAGAACATGGTTGACGTCATCGTTGTCCCCACAGGTGGAGTAGTTGGGGTCATCGGCTCCCCTTATTTTGAAGAGGATAGCCCGGGTGAGTGGACAGGTTCCCGGGAGCAACTGCTGATAGGTGACCGCTTCGTATCGTCTTCCACATTCTCTCTCTCACACACACACTCTCTCACTCACTCTCTCACACACTTTCACTCACTCTCTCAAACACTCTCTCACTCACTCACTCTCTCACACACTCTCTCACTCACCATCTCTCATGCATATTCTCTCACTCCCTCTCTTACTCTGTTTGACCTGTTTAGTTGGCCTATTTAATTTATTCGAACGTCTCTACAGCAGCTGTGCGACAATTGTTATTGGGAGTGGGGGGATTGCGCCTACTTGGCGAACATCATCGATTTGGCGTCCATCAGGTCTCCCCGATCGGCCTCCTCCGGTTGGAGGGGCAGTCCCTCGAGGAGGGCGGCCACTGCCTCCATGCAGGCCAAATCCAGGTCACGGGTGGCTCCCTCGGCGTTGCTCCCCGGTGCCAGATTCAGGTGGTGACTGCTGCCCATAATCCAGTCGCACAGATAGTCCACCAACTTGTTGCGGAAGCGCATCTCCTGCCGGAAGGTGAGGTCGTCCCGACGGCACATCATCTTTTGCACCAACTGGCACACTTTGATCTTCACTTGCAGCGTGTGGACGCACTCCAAATGACGCACGTACCTGCAATGAGAATGCGCACACAACGGCGCACAAAAATATAAAACATTTCCAGAAAGCAAAACAAACTTTTTTGTCATCGGTTTCGGTTCTCGAACTGCAACATTAACAAACTGATAAATAAACCAATAAAATGGTTACAATTATTAACATTAGTTTGGGGATAAATAATCTGCTAGAATTTGCAAGGTATTCAAAATGGGAAACAAGCTTCTCTAAAGGACAAGTCAATAAAATATCAAACAACAAACTCTATAAAAGTGTAATAGTATGAACTGTCAAAAACAATTAGTATCAATTAGCAGTGTAATCTTTCATAAAGAAACGGCAAAATTGAAGGTAGCATTCCTCATAACATTTCAAATTAAATATGATGGGAAGCCTGACTGTAGGTATTGTTGCTACTGCTCCGGTAGACAAAGCGCTGCGTTCTCTGGGACCTCCTAGGGTTTCTCTTTCTCTGTTTTCTCCGGGAGGTCGAAGCGCTGATACGACTACTCAACCGGGAATTCGTATAGAAGAAACATCCAGATGCCATACGCTAGCATAACCCTGACCCAATTAATGATGTGGTATAAATGAGATTTCTCTCCCGATATAAAATCACCAAGTACAGTATTACTTAAGTCATTTATCTACTTTTTATGCATCCAAAACTGGATTTCAAACTGTCGGAATTTAACTGAAGTTTTCAGTATTGTACATATTCTATCTATGCCACTCAATGTTTACAAGCAAAACCTACAGATTCACAGGAGGAGGACACCCACCTCACAATGTTGAGCATCAGGGTCTCGATACTGACCGCACCCAGGTGCTCGTTGGGCCGGTCACTCTTGCCGCCTTTCTCGAGGATGTTGCGCATAATGAAGATGACATTCTCCACGAAGAGAGTGTTCAGTTCGGTCACTTGGACCTGCTGCTGGCCCTGGCCCGAGAAGCACTTATCGACGTGGACACGCAGCTGGTCGAACAGGATGGGGTAGATGAGGGGATTGAGTTCGTGCCCGACCAACTCTTTCACGTGCTTCTGGATTTGGTGTCCGAACTTGTCGTGCTGACACGTGAGCAGACCCAACAGATTGCCAATATATCTGAAACACGCCGGGAGGACGAGGGGTAGACAGGGAATGGGTATATACTGGCGTCGAAGTTTCATAATTAGATTGTGCCTAATGCAACGTTATTATCATTGTTAATGTGATGCGTTATTTATGTTGGTTGTTAGTAGTAGGAGAACAATATGTTTTCACCACCCATCTTTTTGCTACCGGGGGAGGGTACTCTGCGTGTTCTACTCTTCGATTCTGTTTTAGAACATTACTGGATGTTTATCTCCGACGAAAAGGGACGCTCCATCTTGATCTCGACGCACCAGTTGTGCCCACAGCTTCATTCCACAGGCCCAACTGCTCGAATTCACACGATCTGCATTTATGACTTTCGTTGATTAGGATTCTTGCTGGTTCCCATTTCCACTTCAGTTATAGTACTGTTCCAGTTGGTGTCCCTGCGGCCAATAACATCTCCCTTCTATAAATGTCTTTCGTGCTGTTTGATGTTAGAATACGCAAAAAATTTATGGACGAATGGATTCGACTATAGAATAAGATACCAATCTATACTGAGAGATACAAAATGGATTAAAATGGTAAGCAATGAAATGGCTACATATACAGTACATCATTAGATCTAGTTAGCCCAGGGTGCAGGAAGCCACCTCCGAGCAGGCAGTGCGATGCAGGATGGTGTGCAACCGTTACCAGCCAAGTTTCGTGAAGCTAAAAAGCCATTCACAATGATAATTATGCACAGTATGTTAGCAGATTAATTGACCTCACTCCGAGATTTGAGCACGGCAAAACAGTCAGCACACAGTCGATGAGTGAGTGAGTAAGTGAGTCGGGCGATGCATATATCGTATAGTAAGCAGGGAGAGGCGAAGAAATCGAACCAATCTCATGTCAGTAATATATACGGGAGTATAATAATGGATGAAAGAAAAACTGCTGTTAATGCGCAAACACCTTTTCCTGGCAAACAAGAGGAGTGGCAAGTACAACACGATGCGAACAGACTGACTACAAGTTATAACTGCAAGCTGCGGGGCAGACGTATGAGAGGAGGAGGGGCGGGCATTCATTCCGGCAGAGTCGGGAGGTGAGCAGGGAAGGGGAAGAGGCGCTTATAGCGGCGGGAGAGGGGAGCTGATCTTACTCGACGCAGTAATTCGTGTCCGGCAGGCAGGAGAGGGACAATTCGGAGAGAGTGGGACCCGGCACGGAGCTCGGTCGGCGTTGGCGGTGCCGCTTGTGGTTACGCCGTTGGGGCATCGAGTGGGCCCCAAAATTGTCAGAGGAAAAACAAATTGCGGAAGTTGTCATGACTGCCGCCTGTGGTGGACCAGGTCCGCCTACACCTCCGCTACTGCCGCTCCCCTGAAAACTTCCGGCACCACCCCACGGTGCGTTGTTAGTCGCCGTCGTCGACCAGGCGCCAGAAAAGGGCGAGAATGCCTGCAACTGACGGCGCAAATGATGATGGCGAGTCCCATGCCGCCGATTGGACGAGGCTGGTAAGGAGTTTGCTTGTGGTTGTGGATATGGTTGTTGTTGTTGTTGTTGCTGAATAGTCGAGGAGGCCGTTGAAACAACGGGCACTCCCGACGATGGGAGAGAAGATCCACTGTGATGTCGACGCTCGCTGGTTCGAGCGAGTGCTCCGGGTATTTGCAGACGGTGGTTCTGCATCTGCTCGCTGCTAGTCTCACCACCAGCGGGCTCTCTTTCAACATCTCCACCACCTCCACTGCCAAGAGCACAACCCACAATTCTTTCAGCATCGTCATCTACGAAGAAATCAGTCTCCTGCGAGGAGCCCGGGAATTGCGCTGCCGCCTCAGAGTCCTTGCCGGGTCCCGCCACCACTGAGGGGGAGAAATCGGGTGATTCTGTGCTGCTCTCCGGGGTTGGAGTCACGGGGACACTGGCGCTGTTGCTGACGGGGTACAGACAGACAGAACAACACAACCACATCACATACGGATGGATGCACGGACAACACAACCCACCCCACGCATCGCAACGGGGGTATGGGTAACCGCTAGGCTACATTACTATCTGACAATAGACTCAGGGTGGAATGCGAAAACAAATCTAAGTAAGTTAGGAGCTCCTCGGAACTCAGGATCTCCTCAAATATTTCAGGAAAAAACAGATAGTGGACAGACCTAGTCCATTATCACATTATAGTAATGTGGAATTTCGGCCTGCATTCGTTGACTTAACTGTATGATATCTTGGCAGACGAACACATATTTTATGACATGAAATTAACAATTGAAAAAGTTTTGGCAGAGAAAATTTACGAAGACGAAAGATAAAAAGAAGG
>JAUYWV010154255.1:4913-18627 GCA_032274565.1 Nematoplana nigrocapitula
CTGGTCAATATTCAGATTTTGCGAATGCCCGTCAACTTATCGTACCTTCAAAGCTTTATCCCTCAGTCCACTCACTAAAGACCACCCATTTTTCCCATCCATTAATAGATCCATCTACGCGGACACCACCAAGTGTTCAGGTAGAATTTTGTCAATCTCCACCGATCACTTCCCCTATAAACCAAAAACATAAACCCCAATTTAGTCGGCCTTCTCGTGGCGAGGTGTACTGCTCCTCACATTTGCTGTGAGGATCTGCCGTAGAAATCTGCTAACTTTGATGGCATCGTCGTTGTTATTTTGCCCCAGTTCGTCAATAGACATTCTCGTTCGCCGGAACGCGGCTAATCCTTCTCAGAAACGCAAGTATTTGGCGGGTCGAGGTGTTGGACATCAGGGGATGTATGAAAATGGATCTCAGGGTGTCACGACGATGCCTGGCGTGACTGATACAGTTGAGAAGTAGATGATCACGCAGTCTTCCAGACCAATACATCCAGGATCTCGGAAACACCAGGCGACGGGCCCAGAGGCGGAGACGGTAGAGCGTCCAGGTCGGGTACTCGCATATAGCCTGAGCTGCTCGGCGGTCTCTGTTTCCCCGCAGATGGAGCACTTGGAGAGGTTGCTCTGTCGATCTTATGCAGAGTCTGCCCCACCAGTGGAGACGTTCCTGTGCGGAGTTGGTGAATGGTACACGCCATCTCCTCTCTAATCTTCCTTTTCCTTTCTCTCTAAACTGTCTTTCTCTTTCTTGTCTCACCTTTCTCATATTTATTTTTCTTTTCTGTCTCTTTCTGAATCCGCTCCTCACTTTTCACTTTACGCACTTCTCCTCACGTTTCTCTCTCCGCACTTATCCCCTCTTTGTCTTTTTATGTTCCAACTCTTTCTTTCGGGAAGTAAAGACGCTTACGTCTTCCATCGACCGGGAATTACAACAACAAAATGTAGAATGCCTATCAAAAGAAGACATCACAGAATTCCGGCGTTTCAGAATTAGACACAGCAGACTACTGAGAAGTACGAAAAGCGGATTGGACAAAGGGAAAACAGAACGTGCAGTAGATGCGGTGATGAGAATGAAATACAGGAGCATATTTTTCTTAAATTCCCGGCCTTCACCCTGAGGAGAAGAACACGGTTGAAAACATCGAAAGTTTGAGTGACTTGGTAGGAAAGGCAAAGGATTGTCTCGCCCTATGGCGCGAATTCTTCAAACGATAATGCTGCTGGAAGTTGCTAAAGCAAAATGCCAGAAAATCAATCAACAGAAAGGCCAACCCCTCACACGAAAGATATAAAAATCTGTACCTCAAAGGCAACCCCAACGACAAGAAAGAATGCAAGATCGGAAAAGGAGAGCTACATTAGCCTTAGACGATTTCGAGCAGGCCACTCTCTTGAGCTGCGTGCCTACACTAAGCGTATCGGACTCGGCCAAATTGACACATGCAGAGCATGTAACCTCGAAGCTGAGACAGTACCTTACGTTAGAGTGCCCGGCAATCATCAACCTCCGCGAAAAATGGGATATGAAATACCTCAGCAGCTTGGTGACATACCAGGAGCAGGCATCCGGCTTCTGGGAGGAATACAAGAAGCGATATTGCAATGTATAGGTGAAGTCCCCTTCCCCGATCGCACGACGACAACAGCAATCAAAAGTAGCGCCCTTCTGAGTAGGAGTACGCTCAGAACACGAATTCATACTCCATAATTGACCAGTTGGTCATTTTTAACTCAAACAAACAATACGACTACGCCAAGCAAGCCTTGCTTCTGCAAAATTTCCCAACTAGCACACCCACCGGAGGCACGGCAAGATCGACAAACTGCCAATCCTCCGATCCTGGCTCTGGCGGAGGAGGTCCGGTGGGTTCCGTTGGGGTCTCTGGGACCGGATCGGGCACCGGTTCGGGAGAGGCCTTCTTCCCCTTCCCTTTGCCCTTGCTACCCCGACTTCCAGTCCGACTGCCTGCCCGGGGAGACTTGGGCGATGAACCTAGAGACGGAAACAGAGGATGGATTGGATGTGGAGGACTAAATCTGCAAGCATTATGAAGCAAAAGTCAAAAGAGTGTCTAAAACATTTTTACCTCAAATTAAAATAATGCAAGATCAATTTAAAATAATTTAAAATCAAATTTAAACAAGTGTTTAAATATTAAATGAAACACGAAATGAAAGTGTATTATTGGCCACACATACAAGTGGTTAGTTAGCAATTCTAATATACAAGCAGACTTGGAAACTGAATTACATTGAAATTATAAAGTTGACACACTGATGTGCATTTCGCGAAAAAATGCCAAAGAAAAGAAAATCAAGTAATGGCTGCAAAGAGAATCAGAGAGCAAAATGAAGAAACGCCACAACGCACTACCCGTCATCAAACAGACGCTGAGCGAATGTTTCTAGCCCGCACCAGTGAAACACCCGCGTAGCGCGCTGCCCGTCATTAAACAAATGCTATGGGAGCCCCAGTTTCCGTTTTTTATATATCTTTACGTCTTTCTATACCTGTTATTCATATGCGATCTGTAATGCTTCCATGGAAATGGTGACAGCATTCGATTGGAACATTTATAGCAAGTGATATTTCTTTGGTTACATTCCGAGCTAGCGGACGC
The DNA here is from genome assembly GCA_032274565.1 of Nematoplana nigrocapitula. Taxonomy (NCBI): domain Eukaryota; kingdom Metazoa; phylum Platyhelminthes; order Proseriata; family Nematoplanidae; genus Nematoplana; species Nematoplana nigrocapitula. Next base: position 7,547 of record JAUYWV010154255.1, read on the forward strand.
GTTTAATATACCATCGAAAAGAAAATATCACGAACTTATTCAATGTGAATTTCTGTTTCGCTAATTTGACTTTGAAAAGGTGTACTACATGTCTTCCACACTAACAGTAGTAGTAGTAGTATATATGTTCTAATAAACAATCAATAAGCTCTGACCTCTACTATCCAGTTTCTTCTTCTTGTCATCGGCCGGTGCGTTCTTCTTTTCTTTAGCCCCAGCCTTCTTCCCACTGCCGGCACTGCCAGACCGGCTGCCCCCCGACTTGCTCCGTGGGGATTTCTTCCCCGCCGACCCGGCCCTGCTGCCCTTCTTTGAGCCCCGCTTGCTGTCCGGGGGAGAAGCCTGGACCTCGGCAGGAGGTTCAGCTGGTGGCGGAGGTTCGACCTGATCCGAACAAATGGAATTGGTGTACAACACTATAGACAGTACTGTTTGACAAAACACATACTCTGTCAGCAAATAAATAATACATTCAAGGATACTGGGTGCATTCCGACACCAACAATGCCTACGAACGCAAACGCGAGCCACCATGCAGCCGTCTTCTCGTGGTGGGGCTGTGCCGCTACAGCAGGTAAAGTCCTACGTTAAATGCGATCTCTTACAATTTTTCTCATTGTATATTTTTTCCATCTGTTCCCTGTCTTTCTATTTATATCTCTCCCTATTTATTTATCCTTTTTTGTCTCTCTTATTCTCATCCTTCCACTCTCTTCTCTTTTGCATCTCTTTTCTTTCTTTGTCTCTCCCTTTCCTTTCTTTATATGCTCTCTTCTTTCTCTTTTTACTATCTCTTACCCTTTTGTCTTCTCTTTATCCTTTGTCTCCCTCTTTTCATCTTTTCGCCGGGAGGTCGGGGCGCTCACGCGTCATCTCGATCGGGAATTACAATAAAACAACAACGCAACCCGACGATACTTCATCATCATTCACTGTCTATTCCTATTTGATTTTCATACCATTTTCCAGACCACTCAGCATTCAATGCGGCATTACAAGCAGATGTTCCAGTAATCTGTTGTAATTCCTTGTCGTTCCTCCAATATAAGATCCATCCCTTGCTTCAATTCTTTCCACAATTAGTCTGACTGTTCGAGGCACTACTCCAAACAGCTGTCAACTAAATGGAGATTCAGCAGGGCCAATTAACTAAATGTTATAATTATTTTGAGCTATTTTCCTCATCATCCTTCGGGAATAAAATACTTTAATAAATAATAAAAAAAATTAGAGCAAACCTAGGATTTATACGTAATTTAAATATTTCAAGGTAGAATTGAAGCACCGTTGTTTGATAGGGCACAGTTTAAAGATGCTCTCTTGTCCATTATGTAAACCACTTCTAACACAGATCGGCTAAAATCAGACGGAGCACTGTCCTCGCACATTGGCTCGACATGATCTAGCTATAAGATGCTAAAGAACATCGAACGCTCGACTGGTCAGGACATTGAGATGGTCATATCAGACAAGGTGGGTTCCTACTTCTTCACGATCAAGGATCCAAATCCAAAGAGTCCGATGGACAACAATGTGGTATATCATCTTTCTTATCTGGATACCCTAGATAAGACCGACATTGGTCGAACCAGCTCAGAGGAGAACACCGCAATAGTCGAGAAGCCATCCGAGCTCACCTGGGTGGCTGTTCAGGGTGGCTGTTCATAATGTCGAGCCAATATGGAGGACAGGTTCACCATCCTTGACAGTGATCCAAATGATAGGACAATATTCCTTCTTTAACTTGTGTTCTAGCAAACAACTGTGCTCTTTCTACCTTCATGTATACGTACCGTAGTTTATATTAAAATTCTGGTTTTGTTTGAATTGATACTTTTTATCAGCTCTCTTTAAAATTTCGTTTGTATCAGCTATCTTAAAATATTTTGTTCCGGCCTGATGATAATAGTATATCAGAACAATTGTCTAATAAATATATGGTCACCAGATCTTTTTAAACTCTCTATATACTGTACAAGTAATATTATCTTATAATTGCGACCAATAGCCATTGTCTTAATAAAAAAATAAATCTTAACCTACCGCAGTCGTTATTAACGCAAAAAGTCAAACTGAAAAGTACTGCAATGTACTGCCAACACATCCTACAGTATTCTGTTAGTCACTGGTTAACGTGGGAGAAGTACGCTACAACTAAGTGCAACTATACATCTCAATCACTTCCATACACCTTCTTCTACACTGTAGCTCAGTTTGAGCAATTAGAAAGCTATATTTACTGACTATAAAAAAATTTCCAAACCAACTGGAAGCTTGTCCTGTCGGCTCTAAAAGTCATTTATTCACACTGCTCTTTTAGTCTTCAGATTTCCATTTGGTTAGCTACAGTAGTCAGAGGAAAATAGTCGTTGCTATTAAATGGTGCGTTAAGAGGAAAGAAACGTGAACATGAAGGAGACCTCCGATTTGCGCCGCTTTCCGTGCCCTTTGTGTGGGACTCTAGATGTCGAACGGGGCAGCCGACCATTCCGCTTCTATAAAATATATCCAAAAATAAAACTGAAAATATATCTTATATATTCTCTAGGAGTGAAAGAGGAATGTAGTTGGGAAACATTGGAAGACACGAAGACTTTCTTCGTCATGATATATTTATTTATTTTCATACTACTAGAAGTAGTGTATTCTGGAAATCATGTATAATGTCGCACGGTCCCCAGCGCCACCTGTAAGATCCGCATCAGACAAAACGAACCCTTTCGGGTCGCTAAGCACACGATGGACACAGCTGTCAACCAGAAACGAGGGAATTTTATCATAGCTCAAGCCGGGACCCGCACCAACTAACCTCACCACTAGTATGAGAAGGAGAGAACGCATATGAAAGAACAGGAGAAAGTAAAGGAGAAAAAAGAAAAAGGAAAAAGAGGTGTAGAAAAAGAAAGAATTAAGTAAAACTAGTAAAAACACGAAGGGAGGAAAACAGAAAAGGTAATGAGGAGAAGAAAAGTAGGAATACGAATAGGATCAGGAAATTGAAGAAAAATAATAAAAAAAGACTAAGAGTATAGAAGGTAAAGAAGAGAAAATAAATAGTGGAAATGAGACAAAGAAGAACATTCAGAAACGCGCAGGGGAAGGCAAAGGAATAAACGGAAACTCTACATGAAGATGCTCCACAATGTAAAACAGCTGCTTTGATTTATGTAAGTTCACTACTGATTTGTACTGTATATATTAACATGGCTGACTTTGCAAATATTTTCAAACCACCAAACTGCTACATATATGTTATTTTACAAAATTCATGCACATATATCCAACAAATTTCTGTTGCAGATTTCTGATGTCAAGATTTTATTATCAATTATTGTTTCGCCTGTAGTTAAACCTTTCATCAAAATAATACCGAAACCGAGACCAAAAAAACTGTCCAATCCCGCTTGGAACCGCAAGAAGAGTTATCAAGGCGAAGTAAAACGCTAAAATCATCACCAGATTCGAGCATGAAGCAAATAAATCAGAGCGGAAAAGGGAAGACGACCTGGGTTGTGTTGCATGGTTCTGGGAAGTCAGCTGGGGGAGGCAACGGCCTTGAAAACAAGCCTACTTCGAGAGGAAGAATTTTCGCCAGCGCTCCGAGCCTACAACGCAACGCCTTGGTAAAGAATGAAAATGATACCAACGAGAAGAACTGCCCAGGTTGCAGAGTCCCCTCAACCGCGAAGCACATAAACTGCTAAATTTCGAGGACGACGCTGCAGCAATGGTGCCGTATTTAACTCCTATAGCGCCTCTCCCGCTATGAAACTACAGTTTCGTGGTCGCTAAGAAAGAAGAAGAAGAAGATTTGTCAGCACCCTTCCAGTGGGAAAAATTCAATATAACTTCAACCGCCAGCAATACTGTGAAGTATAGGTAAGGCAACACTTACTACTATCTCTCTCATTTTTATCAATATTTGCAAATATCTTCCTGAAGAAACAAAGCGCCGACCCTATCTAGTTTTGCGAAGGAAGGTTGAATCTTTGCCTGTGAAGTAGGGTGGAATGCTTCAGATGTCAGATTTCTTCTACTACTGCCTAGTCTGTACCGGCTTCTCTTCGGGCGGCGCAGGTGGCAGCTCGGAAACGGCTTCGACCACCATTGTCTCCTTGGCCGCCTCTTCGTCGCGTCGGTGCTGAATGGCCTCGTCCAGCGTGCGTTCGACCTCGAGGAAGGCGGCTTCGGCCGGCTGATCGGCTGGAACTTTTTTCACCAAATTCCATCGGTCGTAGAATTTGGCCAACTTCGGATAGGCCTCCAGGAAGGTGGTGAGGCGGTGCTGGAGTTGTTCCATGTCGTGGGCGGCGTCCTCCACCGGTTCCACCTTCGACAGGGGTGCAACAGGGCGCAATTTTAAGGCGACCAATAGGATTTGAAAATAGCAACTAATAGAAAATTACACACACGAGTATAGTACTATGAAATTGTGACTTCCAAATGATCTCTTCTTTCTTTGGGGAAGGGAATGGGTTTGATCTGGAGGTCACACTACCATACTACGTTCTATATTAAAAAAAACGGATATGTTCAACTCAATTTCGACAGTTCAGCCGAAAACTTGAAGAACGAAAGACGATGCTACTCTGTATCAATCGATACGGTTGCTAGGGCAATTCCGTGCAGTTTCTGTTTAGATTCGGGTGACCCCTCCCCTAACCTAAACCGACACTGCGTGGAGTTATGAGTTTAAAAATTCGAAATTCTCGGCTTAATGAACTCGTACGAAGGCGTGCTTTGTATTGGGCTCACTGAGACGCATCGATTATGTGCTACCGGTGTTACAGAACATGGGGGGGTTTCAAAATGAATTTTCATTTTGTCAGCATGACGGCTCGCAACTTCCTCAGTCTAAACCAGCAGGAGATGTATTGGATCAAATGTACACTGTTCTCTAGTTGGGGCGAAACGTGGCGATTCTGTAGCCACACGGATCGCCAGACCTCACAGCGTGTGATTTTTAGATGTTGGGCCATGTAACACAGTACCGGCAAACGCCTCGAAACGTCGGTGACCGAAGATGACAATTTGTACATACAGTATACATTTACGAAAATTGTCGACTAACTAGCCGTTTATTACGTAAATGACGTATTTTCGAAAACAAAAACATCTAATTAGCCCTAATTTAACGCCAATTTAATTCAGTTCGTAAAAGTACGGCTACGAGACTTAATTTGACGTAAATTTATTTCATTTTTTCGTAATGTGGTAGCTACTATTAAAAATAGTGGTTATAAAGTGTACTATAATTGCAAACAAGAACTACAACATTAATAATAAAATATATAAACACATTTATGACCACATACTATTTGCTAAGTACCAATATGGCTTTTATGAAATATTTTCGAACACACGGCTCATTGGAAATTTTGTTGAACTGCTGATTAGACATAAAATTACATTTTTCATTTGCAGTGTGCGTTCCCAGAAATTGACGATGGAACCTGTATCCGTGCCATAGTCGATTTTAATCTCCGTGTTAGGATTTGTTTGCAACATGAATAACACACATCGAGTTTTGATTTCATTGTAATGAATAAATAGTATCGGAAAAACAGTCAGTTTGTTAATATCGTAGAAATAAATCAATAGTCCGGTTCATTGTATTGATTAATTACTAGGAATCTGAATTTCATTCATTTAAGTTTCAGCTGCATCGGCTTGATTTGAATGGAAACAAAATGTGTAAATAACAATAAATTATAAAGCATTTAAAAACTGAGTTCCCTTAAATATTTCGCTGTCCGATAAATAATGTAAGAAACAAGATTCTTCGAATCACTTCTGAAATGAAGCACCGATCAATTTCTTTTTTTCACCAAGAAGTTGAACAAAACGAAAAAAATCGTCTTGGCAACTAAAAACGGATCATCTAGACGGACTATAAGAGATCAAATGCGGAGGAGAAATAGTTGTTCCAAAGTAATGTAACGCTGCAGATTCGTCTGAAGCCGCCAGTGGAGTCAGTGATTAATTTATAACAGTCAATCACGTAACCCACCTTCTCTGTTCGACCAATCCCCGTCGTGCTGCCCTCGGGCGGTGGGCAGTTCTGATAGTGGAATTCGCGGTCACTCATTGTCGCCTTGGTGCGACCCGCGGCTCGCAGCAGGCACAACTTCTCGTCTGCGTCCAACAGGATCACCACGTCCAGAGCGGCCTTGGGTTCGGGGGCGGAGGGCGCGGGACGCGGATTCACCGCTAGGCCTCCTTTGCCCGCCCTCTTTCCCCCGGAACCTTTCGAGGCCCCTAGCTGGTCACCAGTCGCCGATTTGACCTGAGGATCATCGGCCCCGGTGAGGGCTTTCTCCAACAGTCTGGCTTGGTTGTAGGTTGAAGGAAATCCGTCCAACACCCAGCCAGTGCCGTCGGGAACGCGTCTATATAAATAAGTTTTTAGAACCGCCATATACTACTTTCAAATTTGGTTAGTAGTACAAATGGATTTTCACGAATAAAAGTGCAGATCGTTGGTCAATTGACGCTGTAGGAAGAGGATGTTTTTGTAGAAGTATCTTGCAGAGCGAAAACTTGTAGGATTATCTGACGATTCCAAGGAATGCCACAGTTAACCTGGCAGAAATGTGGAAATCAAATGACATGAGAATGTGGAAGCTCTGATATGCAGTACTGTTTTGTATAGATGTGAAAGTTGAACAATAAGACAGAGGATACGATGGTAGAGATATTAGAATTGTAGCTGCGTGGAAGAGTGCTGAGACTGAGCTGGCAGGAGAGGGAGAGAAATGCATGGATCAGGAATACTATAGGAATCAGATCCAAAAGAGGAAGGTAAAAAGAGGAAATTGAGCAAGTATGATAAAAGTTTCCCTGTGAGCCAGCTCTACTATACATAGAAAAGGGCTCATACAGACGCGTATCCAGGGGGCTTTCTCAAAGATTTTCAGAAAAGCTGTCTTTTACCGTACATGCAGTGGATAATTTCGACAGGTAGAGGGGCCTTTGGTAAAATGTTGGGACCCCAGGAGACGGGGAAGGGTTTTCTTGCTGAAAGGTTGGGGCCCAGGAGAGGTAGGGGACTCTCTTCCTAGAAGGTTGGGGCATCAGGAGATGGAGGGACCTATTTTAAAGGATGGGCCGCAAAAGTTATGGAGGGGGCGTTTCTGTTGATAGATTGGAACCCTGGGAGTTAGTGAGGCCTCTTGCTGAAAGGTTGGGGCCCCAGGAAATGGATGCACCCTTTTGCTGAACGTTGGGGCCCAGGAGACGTAGGGGACCTTTTTTTAAAGATTGGGCCGCAAAAGTTATGGAGGGGGCATTTTTGCTGAAAGATTGGAGCCCTGGGAGTTGGGGAGGCCTCTTGCTGAAAGGTTGGGTCGAGGACTACGTTAAAGAATACTACGCAAATCGTTCAAATCATTTCACGCTGTCCCTGGGTTGGGTCCGAAGAAGATGGAGGGGAGGACCTTTTGTTGAAAGGTTGGGCCACGGAAGTTACGGAGGGGGCCTTTAGGTTGATAGATTCAAGCCCTGGGAGTTGGGGAGGCTTTTTGAAGAAATGTTTTAATGTTTTCTTTTTATATATATTTGTTGGTAATTTGCCTTGGGTTGATGCATTCGTGGGTGCCCCTTTTGGTAATTTTCCCGATAGAAATATGCGTCTATAGCTAGTCGGCGACTGCTAGGGCGCACTGAACAGAACTACTGCGCTCCCCTTATTGATTACACATATAATGTATTCATACGCAGAGCAAGGAGTAATCCCATTCGACAGTGTTTATAGCGCTCAAATGTCTGCTAAAGACATCCATAATGGCATTGCATGTACTGTATGTGTGTGGGGAGACAGATACCAAGACGAGCACTCGCTTACTATTTAACTGGCCACTATTTCCCCTCAGTCAAATGAATGGTGGTGACAAATTTTAATAAACATTACTTTTTAAATGTAGAATCTTAAAATCCATAAAAGGAAAACGCGACAAACAGAACAGTAACTAAATAAAATAAAATAAATAAATATTATTACTTACAGAAAAAGTATTATTGATTTAATTAACAATAGACCTAAAACCAATATCAGAGCAACATAATAAGGTTTTCGTATAGTCGATACGGGACATAATTTTAGCAAGTGTGAATACGAGATCAACTGGACAACAAAGCATTAATAATATCATAAATCTTCCCTCATCCTTTAAGAAAGCTCACTTGATAGCTTCCACAAAGCAATCCACCAACAGCTGATCATCCACAGTTTTACCCTTATTCAGACTCGCCTGTAAGCGCTCGCCGATTCTTCCTCTTTCCGATAACTGAACACGCACACAAATCGAGAAAGAAAAACTGTATCACAGTTATATGGAAGTGTTATATCTGGAGCACTACCTTGAGGTACTCCTTCTCCTCTCCCCCGCGTTTTCCAATTGAGAGAAGGGGCTGTAACTCGAATGTCTACGTAAATTCTAAATGCTAATCCGAGGTATAGTCGTACCTGTATCATGTGCCTATAATCGAGTCTAGAAGTTCCTATCTATGTAGTGTGCTCTCCTTCATGCTAAATGCAACCAGACTTTTCTTGATCTACTAGTACATCCAATCCACATTAAAAAAACTTAAATTCAATCCCAGAATAACACACTGTATTTCACATAAAGTAAATCTATTTTGGTTGCAGACTTATTTCACGGAGCTTCACCATTACACAGAGTGTTTATACAGGTACCACAAATAAACTTGACAAACTATATTTGCATGAGCCCTGCCAATAATCACAACGATCCCCGAGAAACAATAGACATTATATAACTCATTCCTTCGCCGAAGTGGCTGTGGGTGCACCCATAGGAATGTTTCCTTTTTCCAGAGGTCCCTCTCAACTCTCACTAGTTCACTCATGTATATACTATTACTATTTTTTCTTATCCAAAAAGCCTACAATTTCTGGTTAAAACGGTATCTCAAAAATAATGTCACGTGATTCCTGCGCATATTACTCCATTACGCTGCACATCGCACTCGTTCGATCTTTACTGTTTTCAGCTGCTGGTTCACAGTCATCTGTATCATTTTATTTCTAAAGCTTTGATTTTCTTTCAATAAGAGTCCAATCATGGCCGCGGTACAATTATCATGTGACCAAGCGTATACATCCCTCATCATCTTCGTCTTATTCTTCATTGTCATTTTTACCCATTTCCGCAGATTATCGAGCCTAGCCAGGGGGGTTGGTTACCCGTGCAAACAACTGTCCACATCTCCGCTACTGATTTTGCATTTTCAATGAGCACACTGTTTCAATATATTCAAACCATCGAACTTGTTTCTGGATAATTTCTCTACTCGATCGACCGTTTTTTCTTCAACGTGATATATCTATATTTCAGCCTTCTCTTGGACAATTGCTCTTTATTTTCCCTTTTTGAAGTATTTCCAATGTCAAGAGTAGTTATTTAGTCTCTCCGTAGAGGACGCCTGACTAGTTGTAACACTATAGTGGAGTAGGGCCGCAGGGTTGTCCGCCATCTAAACAACTATGTTACCACAAACTGTTTCTTCGAACTTTACAGACTCAAAATCGGAATAGTCAACCTCAAGCGTGTTGTTTTCCTTCGTCAGATGGCGCCATGTTGCGCTGCTATAGCTTCATCTGGTTAAATATTAGATATCATATGTTCATGAAGTTTCAGGATGTCGCCAACTCTTGCTTGATCAAGCTGTACTCTATACAAATAAAAATATACTCTGAACAAATAATCTCATTTTGCTCGCACTACAATGTTTTCGCTAACATAACGATTTTCTTCAGTTTATCTAGCACTTACAGTTTTATATCTTGCCATCCATGGCATCTCTAGAGTAGTCATTGTTTGTCTTCAGTTGATCTAGCACTTACAGTTTTATATCTCGCCATCCATGGCATCTATATAGTAGTCATTGTTTGTCTTCAGTTTATCTAGCACTTACAGTTTTATATCTCGCCATCCATGGCATCTCTAGAGTAGTCATTGTTTGTCTTCAGTTGTTCACCATCTTCAGCGCCCAGGAACAGACATTTCTCTCCTAGCTAAATAAACTAAGACAGGCTCTAAAATACATTCCTGGTGAATTCATTTTTATAATGCCGTCACACCAATTCTTCCAGTTTTCTAACAATGCATGGCAAAGCTCGGGATCTATGCTGAATAGGCTTTGGCGAAAGGATGCAGTCATGTCTTACCCCGCTACATGTAAAGACCCCCTCCCCCTAAACGAAGTATTAACCCATCGGTACCAGCGGTGCGGCGTAGAGAGAGAGAATGATATTATGATCTGGAAAACCTATTCTGCACCCCGTCTCAATATACATCAAACCTCAACTGATAGAATCGGTCGAGAGTATCAGGCTTCCATCAATTACAATTGTACCTTGGGTGGTTTGTCCGACTGTTCGCCACTTGATTCGGAGAGGTGAAGCGGAGTGGAGGCTTGGACAGCCAGGAGAGGAACGTTGGGTGGGCCACCGGAGGAAGAAATCCCAGTGGGATTTCCCGTACCGGAAGTCTTCAACAATGGAAAATAAACAGAGGCACACAGTGAAAATGGTTATAACAAACAATTACGAAAACGGAACTATTAAAAGTTAAACAAAATCAATTCTAATTTTTGTAAATCGAATTACCGAAATGCTTTCGTTGTGTTTTGTTACGTATATGCAAATATAAAGTTTTGATTTGGGTAAAATCACAGAAATCGGATTGCGCGTCACAGCTATTTTAATTCAAAAAATTAAAATAGCTGTGCCGCGCAATCTGATTTTTTTGGGCAAAATAGTCTGTTTGATAGTGTCAGTTCGTAGTTTGGGTGTAAGTGTTTGTCAACATAAAATAGAATAAACTTAAACATTAAAAACTCAGAGCTCATTGTCAATTGATTGGTCTGCCTGTTATTTTGGTAACCATAAAACTAGTGGCGAAAACAGCAGTAGACTGGATATAAACTTAAGCAACTCTTCTAAGTGAGAAAGGAATTGGTATGTCGGAATTAACAATACAATTTGAATCAAAATCAAACCCTGAACGATGCAAACCAATCAGAGTCTGAAGTCAGTGGAGAAATAATCACGTTTTCCC
>JAUYWV010154366.1:0-18624 GCA_032274565.1 Nematoplana nigrocapitula
AAATCAAAAGTTTCAAATACAAGTTCCAAACAATGCAATTAATTTATTAACAATACTACATAGAATGTACATATTATGGTGTCATTTTTTACTTTCAAGCAGTTTTCGTCGTTTCTCGAGAGACTTCATCATTCATCATTTTAAAAAATCGTGTATACGTGGACACCCTGTAATACTATACGCCGTCTGCTATCTACGAATATAACGAACCGCTGCACGAAGACATCTTGCAGGGGCGGTTGTCGAATCGACTCATCTTTATTTTAAAATGAGTTAAGTTCGAGCGCCCAAGATTAAATTGATGTTAAGAGGGTCTTCTGGACTGCCCTATGGGAAGGTATAATTGGGAACTTTGAAAACCCATACCATCAAATCCTCTGGTGTAGATAAGCTGCACACGTATGGGTTCCCTTTACGGGGCATTGCAGTCGCTGCCGTAGCCCTGACGCTACAAGCGCCCCCGGGGCGGATTTATTATATCCACTACAAGTACTACAGTCCCGCATAACTTTCCTGCGAGCCTCTGAGCACGCAAGTCAGCGTGGTACGCGTCCCAGTGGGGAAAGTTCCGACCTGACAGCGGACATTTATGTCCGATTCAGTCTTTAGCCTTCCAAATTAAACACAGAGCACAGCACGTGTTTGGCGAACAGTGATAAGTCCTGGACGGTGCAAAAGAAACAACAAGACATCTTGCCCTATTGGTAACCCCTGGCTATGCTTTAGTCACACAGGTTGTATATAATGCCAGATGCCGCAGTCTGTCATAAGTTGTACATCGGTAGCGCTGACCAGCTTTTACCTGATCGCGCCGCACAGCACTACTCACAAAGAACCAGTGCTATCCACACACACAGAACTACGCATGCATCGATAGCTGATTTTCAGTTCAGCATACTTCAACGGTGCGACACTAAACATGAAATGCTAATCAGGTATACTGATCAAGCAGCACTCGTCTCGACTGAACAGGCGTCACGAACAAGATGTTTTGCGGTTTTTATTGTGACTTGATTTTTATTTATCATTCGAATAACTGACTAAGTCGTAAAACGGCGAAATATTTTTTCTTTTAATAAAATTTTTAACGTAGCTTTAATTTGCTTTTATCACTCTTTTACAATCTACTTATAAGGCTGCAAAAAAGCTATATGCGCGCTTTTAAAATTTCATTGTTTTTTATCCACAGGGATCAATCTTCTATACAAATATATTTCCCCTGACATTTTGCCTTACTTTTTTTACTACTTAAAATAGTATTATAAAATTTACCTCTATAAGCGCCGGCATCCGTCCTGCCATACATTTGCGGATAACCGAAACCTCGATGATAGTTTCCAATCAAACTGAAAGAAAAACAAGACTGTCAAACGGGGTCATCAAAATTCAAATATTTTTCTGGAACAGGCTTGTATATTAGTAAAATTCGGTTCCTGTAACTTCCATCATAAAACACCGCACTAATCGATCAATGACTAATCAAGATTCTTTGCGAAAACCGAAAAAATAATGACATTCCATTCGTCAATTACCCCTAAATGAAGAGAACATATTAAATTTAATAAGAAGTTTAATTATTATAACGTTTCAAAAAAATAAAAAACCTGCGGATACGTTTCTGACTGGAAAAAAATGGAAAGAAACCATCAATGAAGTAGGTGTGCACCAGAATAATCCCACGGAGGAAGATTTGTTGGTGTCTGGCTGTCTGCCTTTCCCCGCGTCCGTGCTGTATTGGGGACCGCTACGCCGAGTTCTCTGTCACTCCAGCGTCCCGCTCATGCGCTGGGATCGCCAGAGGAGTTCCTGACTCCCGATGAGCCTCTGCGCGGGCTATTGTGATTAAATCGAGACTACTCGTATTGGACTACGGCTCATTGGACCCGTTTACCCGCGGTGTGATTGTGTTGTTCGCGTGTGCTGACAGCCGGCTTTTTCTCTCAGCCAGCTACTCAGTACCATTCGTCAGCACCGCGCAATTCACCACCGGAACAATTAGAATTAAAAAAACAATATCATGAATATATTAAATTTATCATTTTCCTAAGCGGAGCGATATGTATTTTTTATAAGAATAGGGCTACCGTTGTTGCTCCTTTTGAGTTAGCCCTACTGAACAAGTATATATATTGTTTGTGAAGCTAGTTTAACTATTTACACCACAAGGACTATGCTGAAATTACCCTAGAAGAGACATTGAGTTTGTATTAGAATGTTCGGGTGATACACTCCCGCTGCGACTTCGAGACCAGGACCTGCGATATTCACGTCCTTTCCTTCCAACCGGAGGTGGTGAGCGAGAAGCCGGCCTCCTCCGACGAACAGAGACCCCTTTCGACATACTACGACGATAACGTGACGGACTGCCAGAAAGGGATCGTGTTCCCGAGTGGTGTTGTCGTCTGACAGGTGTGCCGGACGCTTCACGGCTCCATTCTCGGCCACGACTGAAAATGAAAGTGTTTGTCATATAAATAATGACCTTTACACATACAAATGTCCAGTAGTTTCCCGCCGTATGGAAAGAGAAATAAAACACAGACATGAGTCTCCTAGGGTAGATGGTTCTTCTGTGCGAACAGTGAAGGCTTTTACAGTAGCTACATTATTTTGGGTATCATCAGAATTAAACTTTCTCCTACCCACAATCAACATAGTTTTCGTTTTTTGGGAAGGTTTGATGAATAACATTCGAAACTTTGTTTTTACTGACTAATAACTATGAAAACCGAATGAAATGGCTTCCGGTTAACTGCCACAGGAACAACTCTTAGGCTATTTGAACTATCGAATCCAATATAATTGGTACGGTCGCCACAAGTGACATATACATTTGTACAATTAATCGTCATAGGTAGGCCAACATCAACATAATGATAATTCGGAGCGAATCACTGCAGGTTGTGTCCTCAACTTTTATCCCAATGTCGGAATTGCAATATCAGGGTGCCCGAGCGTTTTCCAACTAATTTTTCCAGAAATACAAAAAAATCCAGAAAATCGAGTTATTATTAACATCTGACCTCTAATTGGACGATTATTACATAAACAGATTAGGTAGTATACAATATTCGTATCCAAAGTGTCAGGTATCTTATTTTAACAATATAAATACTATGTAAAATCGTATAAAAGTCGATAAAAGGAACTACGAGTTGTCAGCTTTGTCAAGCAGTGCCAATTCACGCTTCTTTCTTTAATACTTCGGAGCAATACATTGGCTTTGCCTAACGTTGTGAAACATTCCTTTGCTTCAGCAACTAGACAGAGATCGTGCGCATCCTTCTCAAAGCTGGCCAATTTATTTAAAGAGCTTCATTCGCTTTTCTTTCAAACAGCTATTTTTTCTGTTGCTTTCCGCTTGCTTGTTTTGGCTTCTAGATCTGCTCTATACCTAGCCCGAGAAGACAGAACGGACTGGATCATTTTGTCCGTGATTTCAATATTCTGAACTCCACCTGCACGAGAAACAACGTCAGAAACAGTTCGCAGAGAATTCAAAGTTCACAGATTGGCTTTGAGAGTTTCTTTGTTTACCTAGAAAAATAATGTTAAAAAATTAGATTATTGCTAAGTAGACTATTTCGCTGAACGAACATGTAATGTTTGATTTGTTAAGCAATAATAAATTCTTACCGAAAATCCTCTTTCCACATCAGCATTGCCGTGAAAAAGAGAAAATGCCATCTTAAGGATTTTCTTCAAATTGTCATAACCACGTTCTTCCTTGAGAAGACAGAAATGAATCTATCTAGACGATCTTGGGAATATGGAAACCTTTGAAAATGTTCTCTGTTCATGGGAATGATAGTATCACAAAGCGAGTCAAACTCCTCAGTAGCTGAATCAGATTTTCGAGCAGATGACCTGTTCAGAGTGTGCAATTGTACGACTATATCTCTGAAAGTCTTCCTGCACTTGTCCGGATTAAGTGTCAAAGAAGATGATGACAAACAGCTGCTATTTCGCACAAATTTGTGCGAAATAGGATTTTTTCTTGCAGCAAGGAGATTGTTGTAACCAAAAAGGTCTGACATCAACATGAAAGCTTAGTCGCAGCTTGGGAGTTAAAGATGCCTTATTGGGTTCTACTATAGTGCTCCAGTGCCGACATCCACATCAGAAACACGCTTCAGAATGCTCATATTTTTCACATCAATCTGACACAGTTGATGCCGAGAGTTGTCTTCAATGATTTCAGGTTTGACAACCCTTTTCAAGAGCGAATGAAGAAGTTCGTAAACTGTCTCATTTATAAACGGTAGCATTGGCATATCGGATTGGAAGTGAGTCAAAGTTGAAATTGATTTGCTATTGACAGAAAAAAGTGTAATTTAGCCAATATGAGTTGATCCTTAGCAATTGTTTCAAGAATATGAAAGGCATCGCTGTTTTTCGTGTGAGCTTTGAAGATGTCACTTTTTGGAACGGCTATCATATATTTGCATACCTCTGGCCAAATCTCGAACATTCTCTGTGCAACCTGGCGATCTCTAACCATCGATGATTACAGAATTTTTGTGGGAAAACAGTGTCTAATCCATTTACAAAAAACAAGATAAAAATGAAATTCATCTACCTGATGACAGCTCAGCATGCCAGAGTCGCTTGGTTATAAGTAATTGTCAAAATATACATGGGACTCTTCAATCATACATACTATTAAAATACATACTATTAACAAAATTCCAGAACAATTTTAAAATTCCAGAAAAAATTTAAAATTCCAGAAATTCCAGAAGCTTCTAAAAATTCCAGACGAGCGAGCACCCTGGTTAGGAATCCGGCCATAAATCATTTTTTAGTATTGTTACATGCTATACTACCATGAGTAGTATAATGTTATACAAAATAAAATGGAAACCTAATAAGGATTGACAGCTGGAAACGAAAACTCCTAATCAATAAGGACGCAGCTAAATATACTAATTATTTAAAAAACAAATATTTGCGCATCAATTTTCAAGATTTATATTATCGGTTGAAAGGAAGATTACAAATTTGCTGTCCAACTTAAAATGGATCATGAACTCACGGCGGGTCTCGAACTAGCAATCTGCTACTTAAGAGGCAGACATGTATCCATTAGGTCACGTCAATCTGAAGCAACTAAAACCAATCTCAAATTTCTGAGAAAATCGACTTTGAACATATATGTGACGTACATAGACAGGCAGACACTTCTTTTATAGTGATGCGAGGACGCATCTAAAAGCAGGGCAACAGATTTTCATTAATGCTATAGTACACAATAACAAATTTCATTTTGCAGGCCGCGGGCTGATCCTCAACGCGGAAGGACAACATTCCTAATTAGGTGCGAGGGAAATTAAAAAATAACAAATCGTTGCGTTGGGACTACAAATACGGTATAAACATAGGACAATACATACAGAGAATTATTTTTTACATCTCTTTCGATTGCTTTCAGCCAGGGCCTCAATGCTTTCTGAAAGTCACATCATTATAATGATTAGAATGCGTTTTTGTATGGACTAAGCTGTAAGTGATTCGCTTAGTCAAAATGGTTTACTGATCTTCTTATACAATATTTTAGCTGTGTCTATCTGTATGTGAATTGAGCTATTCTCGATAGCAAAACGTATTTCAACTAGACGAAAATAAAAAACTACATCATAAACCTCAAATCGTCAGCTAGGGTTTCACGCCTTATTTTTTTTTTTAATTCATGCATGGTGAATCTCTAATGAGCTAATTAATTAACAAAGGAGGGTATAAAACTCCAATAATTGTTTCGCATTACACGGTGCTGGTTGGCTGGATGGCCGACAGCGTAATTGTACGATCGATCCATTCATTAAACAGCAGCCGCCGCCCCTGCATCGCTTTATACTACACCCGGCGTTTTCGAACTTCTTATACTACAGTATATATTGTTGTTTAGTGTGTCTTAATGCTATTAATTCTACATCTTTATTTACCTTTTGTAACCTGTTGACAAAGTCCCTGACAACGTTTTATACCGCTAGGCTGCATTACTGTAACTGCAAATCCTATATAGATCTGCATAGTGTGGAACTTTCGGGCAAATCATGGCATGGAGCAGGTATACAACTAGCGCTAAAAACGGATCCCAGATTCTTGGTAGAAATAAGAAAATATAGCATATTGGGGGAGGGTGATACCGATGCATATTTTTAGAATTATGGCTTGCCTCACTTGCTGTAATTATTAAACCAGCGTGTGTTTATTTGGTTTACGGTTTACTTCGGTTACGCTTAAAATACCACATTGTATAACGGCAGCCATTCAGTGGCATGATGTGCTGATAAAGCGATACTGCGTTTGTCGACGACGTTGAGAGAATTCAGATTATATGATGCATACAATACGGAGTAAGGGAACTGCATGAAAAGTCGATAGCACTGACTATGACATTTTGTATTAGAGCAAACTGCGCGGTTTAAGAAGCATAATTTCGACAAGGGTTTCTCCGGTTAACAAACAAAACCATATTTTTTGGGCTGGATGGTCGCAGTAAAAAGTCGAAAAACTGATTTGTGCAATGCCCACCTTTATATTGGGCGGACTAGGTCTGGCAGAGAGAGCCTGCGTCATGAGTTCCTTGAGTACACTGAGCGCCTCGTACTCCTGACGAAGACAGTGCAAATCTCGATAACTCCAACTGGAGACAAATTCCCGGAACTGCTTTCCATAGTCGGTGTAGTGACTTCGACGTCGCAGCTTTGACATCTTCTTCCTCAAAGTGTGCAGTTTCCAGATACCCCGACTGGGCAGCTGATGAAGCGCCGCTGACACACTGGCAACACCACTTCCACTCCCGACACCACCGCCAATCCGACTGCTCCCAGCGCCCGGGTTGGGGCAGGGCGGCAGGTGGTGGTGCCCAGTAGCATGATGCCCTCCCGAATGGGGTCGTTGGAGCGGGCTCAGGGGACGGTAGGACGCTTCAATTCCCATATTGACTACGCTTGGATTGGCACTGACATCAGCCGGTCGTAGCGAGGCCCCACCCTGGGAAAAATGACCGACAGGGTATCTATCGAGAGCCGATGAACTGCCTCCCATGGAGCACTGGTATCTGTGGAGAGAAATATTGATAGTTATTGTTTTTTGTTTGTTTATACATGGCTCAAATTTGAAATCATTACTCTTAATAATCAATGTTTACTTTTAGAATGCTGTTTGTTGGCTTTAAACTTTTGTAAAATTTGGTCTTCCTGTTTATATCCTAATTCTTCGATACTCTATTCTAATGCCATTACATTATCTAATCTATAAATCTAACAATCCAGATAAATTAACACGTATGGAGAGAGGACACAACACTGTTGATATGAGGCATTGATGAATATTATCTCAATTGCAAAACTAATTACCTTAAACTAAAAAAATAAACCACTAGGTGACAGTTAAGTATTGTCAAATTTTATAAAAGGTTATCTTCCTATTCAAAGCAAACAAAACAATGAATGAAACAGATGAGAAATATATTTTTCAAAAAATATTATAATAAAACAACAATAAATTAAACAAAACACAAAGCACCTGTACTCTTTAAGAAATAAACAAATGCAGAAATTTTGTTGAGTAAAGGTTTAGAAAATCTCCTACTCAGAATAAAATTAGAAGATAGCATGAAATGAAATATGAAAATATCATAGGTTCGAAATAGACAAACTAATTACTGTAATAACAAATCTTTTTAATTGCAACAAGTCCAGAAAGAGTCGAGAAAGTTGGAAGAAGTTGAATAATAATTCTAGTACCACTCAACTAGGTTTTCCTGCTGAAACCTTATCACAAGCATTACAAGCAATAAAATAAATACCAGATTCCTCACTTCCAAGACAGGAAAAGTCTTTACTATAGAAGAATGGCAGAAGCATTTTAGAGAATGAGGAATAATACATGGTATGCAGATAGTTGGAGATATGACAAGTCAAGCAATTAAAAGTTAACTTCATAGCTGTTCATGCAGATTAAACGAATACAACAATTTAAGCCCAGTTCACAATGATCTGTATACACAGGCCTGTGTAACCTAAAATATAGGCCTGTGTCCCTGGATACACAAGTGTATTTACACCTGTGTAAATTTGTTTCTAAAAATAGCACCCAGACACACAGGGCTGTGTAAAAATGAGAGTTAAATTTCGTTCAACTCTCTCTGTGTACACAGGGCGCTGCTATGTTTTGATTGGTCGCCATTACTAGAATCCTCATTGATTTCTGGCTGGAGAAGCCATCCCAACTGCTGTAGTTGCAAAACAGCTAATCCTGGCCATTCCGGACCAAAATACACAACTGTGTATACAGAGCATTGTGAACTGTATAATATCTACCTCTGTAAAAATTACACAGGTGTGTACACAGACCTAAAACACAGGCCTGTGTACACAGAGCATTGTGAACCAGGCATAAGATATGAAAAAGTACAACAAGGAGAATATTTTTATATTAGTTAAACTCTTAAGAGATAATCCATAACAACAATAGTAAAAATGAAAAGTTTATTAACCACTAAATAATAAAATTGATAGTCATTAACCAATATTGTATATGAGATAAAAAATAGGAAAAGGCAATTAAAGTATAAAAAATATTTGTGAAAGAAAAGAAAATAATTATACATTAATTAATCTTCTTAACTACTCAAGCAACTTCTAAAGTACAAATATAATATAAAGTTGCTCTACTATAATTTTATTAAAAAAATATGCTAGATGATCTAACATAGTTTATTAATACATTAACAAAAATATATTGGACATAAATAGAAATATCCTGTTATACTATTAAATTAGTTAATAATCTTGAATGCATGCAATAAACTTTATTTATATGTGTAGCCTATTATGGTAGAAATCACATGAGCAATTTGAATAAAATTTCTAAAAAATAAAAAATGGAGATAGTATATACTCTAATAAGAAAAATATAGATTTTAAAAGCTTTTAACAAGCCAATTATTCATTTATTGACTTTAAGGCATGGTTCTTCAGATGATATAACTATGGGATGACAAAATAACCTTCAGCTAAGATCATTATTTGCACTTTATGAAAATGTATAAATTAGAATGTAAGATTGTAGATTATATAAAATTTGTTTTAAAAGGGCTAATAGAAGATAATTCACTGATATAAACATAAACAAAAACTTCAAATGTAAGTTTTTCAAAGTTGAAAATTATATAGAATGTTAAATAAAAATGTTTTTACATTATATTTTATGCTACACAAAGGAAATATCTTTTCAGTTAAAATTATATTTGTATCATATATATGATTAATCTAATTATAGATATCAGAAGTTATATTATTTTTAAAAGTAATTATTAATTATAATATTATATATAAATATAAATATATATATATATTATATTTTATTATTAATTAATACATTAGGATATTTCAATATTTGAATTATTAATAATTTTTATGACTATGTTTATGTGTATTATGTATGTCTATAGACATAATATAGTATAATATATCTAATAAGGAGTGTCCTCCCCCGAATGTTGAGTGGGGGGCTGATCACTGTGGACAGCGAGACCACAGTCCTACCCCAATAGTTTTGATATGGAATAAGAGGGAGGGTTGGAACACTCGACCACAGCGTTCGGCCCCCCACTCAAAATTCGGGGGAGGACTCCCCTTATTAGATGCTTTACATTATCAATTTTCCGCTAGTATCTGACCATTAAAAATAGTTAAATTGATTGATGTACACGAGATACTACCATAAATATTTGAATGTATCTGCTGTATTCATAAATTCATATGATGTGTTCTGGAGCGTGGTAAAAAAAACCTACAACTTTTTTGCCAATTTTCTACATAGAGTGTGCTCTTGTTACAAAATGCATAGCACAATTTTTGGCACATTTTTTCTAGGTAGTCTTACAGATTGAAAAACACGATATTGGGCACATTGTCTACTGGTAGTTTTATAAAAAACAGAGCACAATTTTTGGTACATTTTTTCCGTGTGTCTATGAGTTGATATAACAGGGTGAAAAGGAAAAAACATAGAGTAATAAACAATAAATAATTATGGCTTTTAAATAACAAATATTAAATAAGTTATTACTCATTAATATTACTTTATTCATTATCTTTATTGCAATCATTTTGATTTTATAACAAAAAATATATGAAATATTTAGGTATAATATTATTATTAATGGATTTTTATATAAATTCCAAATAATATAAATCCAATAGGCAATACTAACTAGTAATATATTAAATATGTTTTATTATATAATTGAATCGAAATTATAGACTAGGCAGAAAGGCTAGGCAATGCAATTAGTTTTTTTTAAAGTTAAAAATTACTAAAAAATAAAAGTTAAATATTATTATTATTTATATTAATAATAATATAAATATTGGCATTTTTTGGTAGTTTCCCCACATTTATAACAAACCGTATGAACAACCATATGAAAATGACCTTGAAGGCCAAGGGATATCATTAGAGTTAGGTGGAAAGAAATGTTAGTGTATTTATTAAAATCAATAGAGATTTATATTATTGCCTGAGTAAGGCTATATACCAGAAGCCGGAAATGACTCGACGAACTTAGAATAAATAAATTTTCAAATCAAATATGGGGCAACTGACAAGCAAACTAAAGCGAATATATATTATAGTATTTCAATACTTTGGTTTAAATACACATATATAACTTTTTCCACACATTTATCCACGCATTCGTATTGGCCAATAAGATGAATGGGCAGAGTCAATAGGAATGCGCAGATGAATGTAAATTTTTCCTATATTCATCCGCGCATTCATCATACTGGCCATTATACAAATGCGCAGAAAATTTCTATTCATCCGCTCATTCGTATTGACTTTACCCATTCATCTTATTGACTCCGCACATTCATCGTATTGGCCAATACAAATGCACGGATGAGTGAGTGGAAAAGGTTATATACATTTTAAATATACTAACATTTTTTTCACGGACTCTAATGACTAATGATTACCCTTCAAGGTCATTCTCATAGTCATACGCTTATTTATAGTTTGTTATGAATGTGGGGGAACTACTGAAAAAGTACCTAAACTAATATCAAATAAATAAATAATTTAATGAAAATTAATATTGGCAAATCTACTTAGAATTAGATTTCACAGAAATGATTACAAATTTTTATAGAATTGACAATTGTTGGGAATATATCCTATAGCTATACTTGAAAGACTTTATTCCAGAAGGTAGAAGCAAAAGGGAATACCATTTACCAATCAATACTAGTACTAATACTAATACTAATAGTATTTGTAATTGTATACTGTAATTGACATTGTAGACAAATTTTAAATTTATCTTGATTTTCATTTTAGTTGTACGATAAATGTAATTGTAAATATATGTAAATAAAAAACTATAGTCACATTATAAACCACTCTAAGAATAAACAATTTAAAGTTATTCCAACTACCTCTTTACAAATAAATTTTAAATTTACTTCGTTATAATTATAAACTAAAAGTAAAGAAAGGCAAAGCCAGGACCGACTGACCAGACTGCAAATGTGTAGTGAAATTATTAATCAAACTACTCTGAGTCATCAAGAAACATACGTTAATTTTCTTATGAAAAATTGCCAAGTTTAACGTGATTTATCTGACACACAAGTGAATATACTGATCCAAAGTAAACCGACTTACATAAATTTGGTTTACATTGCGCGATTCCGCCATAACATTATTTAACATATGATTTAAATTTTGATTAAGAAAAACAAAGATATTAATAATTATAGCCTATATTATCATATAGTATTACTCTATGTACAGGGAAGGATTAGGGGGTACCAATGTACCCCTGGTACCGGGCCCCCTGCCAAAAGGCCCCCCCCCCGGAGTTACAGAAAACGACGGTCATGACCATAGAGTAATAGATCAAAACGAGAGATATTCTCTGATCAAAACTAAATATATTACTCTATATTCTCTAGACAATGCATTAATGTCTGAATGAGAGAAATTGTCATAAAAAGTTAAACACATCACACAAGCATTTGTACATCTTTTAAACCTGTCTCTCCATGATATCCAGACACATCTTTCCAAACGAGATGACTCAATTTATATCGTTCGCCAAAATTCGTGAGTGCAATTCTCCACATGCTAAAGGATCACTCCTCTACGTTGAAGGTATTTAAGATGCTTTCCCAAATGTCGCTGCATTATATCCTATTTTTTGTCACTTATGATTACCAACTGCAGCGGTGAGAGATCCTTCAGCAAGCTCAACATAATAAAAAGTCAACAGCTATACGCAGCTCCATGGCCAATAAGCGATTAAAAGCTTTGACCGTGTTGAGTATGAAATCTAAGTCATGCTACGCCTCGACACAAACGAGATTATCCAAAATCCAAAAATTTGCCAGTGCAAAGGATCGCGCTCGCAGACTATAAACTCAGATGCAATCATTCTGGCCATGGTTGGTTGGGAGGTCATGCAGGGTGGTGGGCTGCTCGTGAGTCAGGTCCTCGTCCTGCAGCCTGGGCATGCATTGCATGGCAGAGACTCACAATATAGAAATTTTAATATTTTTATCCCCCCCTTAATAGTTGGTACCGGGCCCCCAGGAACCTTAATCCGGCCCTGCATATGCACGCCACATCAGTTGTTTTCTCTTCGGGGCTGTTCAAGTAATACGTAACGCAATTTTTAACTATATTCTGAACACACTCCCCCTACCCCCATAAACGCACCGTAACTCTAGCTGTAAGAGCTTATAGTTACGTAACGCATAACCACTAATTAGTGTTATAACAACCCTCCCACACACACATGAAAGACGTTTTTCTGACTTCAGCATATATAACTGTTGTGTTTCGTGTTCAATTGTATTTGCTCTATTATTAGAGCCTCCAGTGGAGGATTGCCGCAATTAATGTGATTGTCATATTGGTTAGAGTGCTCTAGTGGCGAGGAGTGCCATTCATGTTTTTGTCACTCGATCTCTGATTGGCTCTTGGCCAGTCGGGTACTGATTTGCTTACTATTCTCACAGCGTTACCAAGTGCCTGAACGCCCCTACCCCACATAACGCGCCGTAATGCTTCAACAAAAACCCCACTCCCCGTCCCCCTTCGTATAAGTGTCACGCTCAAATCTCATTCATTTTGATACAATACAACATTTAAGTTAAATAGCGTTGTACATATAAACGACTGCAACAATGTACATAGAAGTGTAATTTTACAAATGCCAGTGACATTTTATCAAAGTGGACTGAATATTTCAAAGCCATTTATATTTTCTACAAAATGAAGTTTAAAGTTAAATATTATTCCCTGAATTTTGAATGATTTTATAGTAATCTAAAGTTAAAGTTTTCTAATTGAAATTAATCTTATCATGGAATTAAATAACTTTTATCATTTTGAAGTGACATCTTTAACGCTTCACGAATTGTGTGTCATCTTTACTCAGGGGCCATGCTAATCTTCTCTGTATCGTTGCAACTTTAGTATATGTACTGCCGAAGCAAGTACAACTTGTAGGGGCGTAGATGAAAAGCATTAAAACAAATGATTTTATTCTATTTGTTTATTTGTCGTTGCTGTGCACAATTCAAGTGCTATCGTCTGGTATTAGGAAACTATATTATTGTTAGAAATATGTCACATACAATTAACGTCTGTAATTCTTTTGGGGTAATTACGATTTGATAATATAATTCTAATATTTTGGTGTTTGGCTTTGTGCTATTGATTTCTTGTAGTTCACAAATTATTCCATGAAGTTTAAATATAAATTATATTTATAAATATAATCATCGTCTGACTATATCTAACCCTTTTGAAAGTCTGCAGATGTCTGCTTAAGAAAAAGTAATTCATTCACACTGTATCTAACTCCACAATTCAGTTTCCTATTTTTGGACGCGATGTAATTATTTCTACATCTTCATCTGTGACTATGAATATGATGTAAAACATGTCTATGAATCAAAGAAATTTTAAAGAATGACTTCTATGATTTCAACTATTAAGATTTTTTGCTAAAACCTATTACTACTAAGTAGAAACTATTGGCTTTATCAAACTTATTTTAATTTGTGGTTATGTTTGAATTACATTAATGCCTGTTGAACTATCAAGTCAAGCGCTTTTTCGGTAGTTCCCCCACATTTTTCTATAAAACACTTTTTTATATTTAACTATGTGGAGGCGATATGGCGGGCCAAGCAACGCAACAAAAGAGAATGTGGCACCCATCATACTTGTTTGGATTTCTACCTTTTGGAATTTATTATGTGGTACCTGAGCTATGACTAAGATCCGGCACTTTTTCATTATTTACCCACATTCTAAAAATCTATCAAAGAACCTGCATTTACCCTCGTTTATAAATGGCAGTTGACAGACGTGATGCCGACACACTCCTGCCAGTTATCCAGGAGTACATCTTTCCAGGAACTACTATCGTCTCAGAATTCTTGGGTTTCTACCATATGTTACTCAGCTTGGATACCAAGACTTGACTATTAACCAGTGTTAACTTTATTGACACTATGACGCACGTGTATACTAGCCACGTCGAGAATATGCGGAACATGGCGAAGCTGTGCAACAAGCGGGCATGTGGAACAGTCCGCATACTACTACTAGGGGCGGAAGTTCGGTGTCGACCCATTTCGAAAATCATCTGCTTTACATGCGGCAGGTGTATCCGTGTGTTTGGTTGTTCATGTACTAACTCTTTCTTTTATTATATACATTTTATACTTTTGTATATTTTTATACTGAAATATAACTATTTTTATAACTGTGGGTAAATCATTTATTTAATGACTTTTTAAAATGCGGGTAAATAACGAAAAAGTGCCTAGGATCCATTTCACAATCTCTTGGAACATGAAATATACCTACTTCTATGACTTTTGGGGCATACCTTTTTATGACTTTTGTGTTTTTTCATTCTGGAGTCCGCTGTAAATTTATTTTTTATTAGAAATGTATTTTTGAAATTCAAAAATATTTTCAAAAAAATGTGAGGGAACTACACAAAAAGTGCTATCTGTCAATATAGGGACCTATGCCTATGCATGGCTATTAAGTATTATATAAAAAATAAATCCATATTCCTAAAAAATACCTCTTTTTCTAAATCCTGGTGGCAGGCATGGACTCTTTTATCAAGAAAAAATGTCCCCCTTTTTCTAAATCCTGGTAGTGGGCATTCTAGTAGTATAAATATAATTTAAAATAGAGTCATTTAATCTTTTTTATTCTTAATACAAAGGCAAAGCTAAGAGGTTTATTACTAAATTATTTAATGAATTTGTTCATTTTTACATATATTATTTAAGAATATATATCTTAAATTTTAGAAAACTAGTGGCATTTATGGCAAAATATTATATTTATATTTTCACTCTTAACATTATTAACATTATTTTAACTTATATATATATATTTTACATGATTTGCTACTAATGCTAGTACAGATAAGTACAACCTTTAAATCCTTAAAATCTATTGTACTACAATTAGACATTAACATTTTATTTTCTAAATAAAATATAATATTTTATAGACCATTTTTGTATTTATTATATAAATAAAATATAGTTCATTTTTCATGATCCTAATATAAATTGGGTTCTCATGGAAAGTTCAACAAACATATTGAGAACAACTCTGACTAGGGCCAATCAATTCTTAATATTTGTAGTTATGGACTCTATGTCCTCTATAATACCTTTAGTGACATACAATATACTTTGCAGATAGTTGGGATATTGAATATTTCTTCTCATGATTATATTATCTTTTTAAGGATTTACCCTGCAGGAGGGAGGATTATTTCAAACTTACCTCAAGTGATTTGCTTCCCATGAAGTTTTGCAAGCACCATTGAGTAGAAAATCATAAAATTGCAAAGAGAGTGCTTGTTGTTTGGCCAAATGTAAAGAAATATCTTTAGAAAATAAGAAAGGTAAAGCCAAAAAGCTTAGCACTGAAGCTCCTATCATTCAAAACTCTGGATGAGCTAAAAAAGTCTAAAATTATTATTTCTCAGGTGCAAAATCTGAGGAGACAGAATCGATTGGTGACAGTGAACTCATCTGCCAATCAAATGTGTTTCAGAGAGCTGCCAAAGACAAAGCACTTCTACTTCAATCCCTCTCTGAGAAAATAAATAAAATGACTCAATAACTGGTAGGTATGCTTAGTTTGTATATAGTTCTCTTTTAAAATATAGTTTTGACACCTAGTTTAATACTATTTATGTATTAAAGTATCATTAGGCATCATATAATTAGCAAACGTTGCAAAACATAATGTATGACCAGGGACTACTTTACTAAAATAGTCTCTGGTTATAACCTTAAAATTGTGATTTTATTTTGTGCAAACATGAATGGTGATTTGAAAGCCTTGAAAAAGCCCTGCTTGATGGCTCTTCTCCAAGCATTGAGGTCTTATGTAAGGTCTTTTTCTAATTTCAGCTCTTACAAATTTCCCTGAATAGCTTGCATCCAAGTCTTATGCAGTCTTACTCTCCCTCTAACACCATCTACTTCAAAATTTCTACACTTGCTGACCCAGTATTTATTATTATTGATTCTCTCTATATGAGTAAACCATCTGAGATACATTTGTCACATAACAACTGATATACTTTATCTTTCAATCCCTAGTATGTTCCTCAGCTTGTTAAAAGGCCTTCTGTCACTAAGACTTACATTGCACAAACTATATGCAAATATAACTTAGTATAATTATGTTAAATACTTACTTTTTCTTTCCACACTATTTTTTTAAAAACGAGTTATATTTTTAATATTACTGTAAACAAATTTATATTTAATATATAGTGTGCTTATACCAAAAATCATTTCTTATTCTTTGGTGTCATATGACCATATAACTTACTAAAGATCCACATTTCTATTTTAAAAGATTACTATCTATTCTGATATTTTATCAATATTTAGTACTTCCAATAAGCATAGCATCTTACATATAACCTTAAATGAACTTTCAGCCTTGTAGGCTGAGTGATAAATGGTATAATCTCACTTTTCATAGCATAATTTGAATCATTAGGACTTATTTTTCCTAAAACCAGCTGACTTTTCTGTTTTCTAGATAAATGTAGGCAAGAAAAGACTAGTTGAGCTATGTCAACTCAGTGCACTGGATATTTATGCATGTTCTGGGAGAACAATAGAAGATAAACTGGGGTATGACAACACTATAATCAAATGGTATAGTATTGAGATGTAATGAGAAAAAAATTATAGCCCATTCTACCATCCAGGAAAATGGTTTTAAAAGAAAAATTTAAATTCTTGGATCAATAGCTCTGCCAAACCATTAGATTAATAATATCCTGGAGCAGTGCAGCTGTAGTTGATATATAATTATCTGAAAAAACTTCTTCAGATGTAGAAGAAATGATGTTAGCTTCATTATTGGTCATCAAAGTGTATGAAAATCTCACCCATGTGAAAGTTAAATATAAGTGATATCAATGTATATGACCCACATTGATATGAATGCATTCCATGAACTCAATGGTGTCCTCCTGTGTAGAAAGATTTCCTTTTATTTGTTTCATCACATTGTGGTGACACATCAATAGCATCAGTAACAGATTCTTCCATTATATTCTTAAGGTAATCTTTCTAATGACTACTGTGGAGAGGCACCATCTGTAGTCCACAATAGATGATCCCATTTAGTTTTGAATATTCAGTACATTGCTTTCAATAATGAATAAGCCAAATAGAAATATTCATAGACTATGCCTAGACAATGTACTTCTTCAGCTGTTTGGTGTGACTGTTAGGCAAAATGAGTGTGATATAACTGACTGAATGATTCCAGAATATTTGATTTAGTAATGGTAGGTAAGTTCATTACTGAATTTTGCAATCTAGCTGAGACAGGTTCTGGAACTGCCTATCTATCGAGTTTTGTCAAGCAGGTTCACGTTTATGGCATTTACTTTCTCTACCCCGTTCTATATGATTCTTATATGAATCTGTATTAAATTCTATTAACTCGCCTTTTCTGGGCCTTCCTTCATCCACGTTTTACACTAAATCGGCCTTTGATTATTATTTTCATTACGTTATCCATGCTTAAGATGTGACCTATGCAGTTCTTCTTTCGTTTCAATATAGTCTGCAATGTAAATTAGTCTTTCTTTTAGCTCTTCTAATACTTCTTCGTTGGTTTTCCGATCCTGCCATGATATTATCTGCATTCGTCTTCATATCTACATATCATCGAGGGTTTGAAATATTTATATAAATTTCAGATGGACAATGAGCACTGATAATAGAGTTCTCACAGTTCATTAGAAATTTATAAAAAATACTTCAAACACTCGATGATCCTCTGTTGAGTGACTTGACCTGAATCGTCTGAAGCTCACTATTTTCCTTCTCACTTAGACTTGTTTCCCATGTCTCATAAATTTACCCTTCTTTGTTCTTAATTTCCTGCTTGCATCTCTTCTTTGTTATCTCAGACAACCAACCAACCTAGGCCTTTTCTGTTCAAGTTCACTTCCTAATGCTGCTTCTCTGTCGTCCACCTCATTATCATTGTTTCCACGATGACTTGGGGTCCATGTAAGGG
>JAUYWV010154477.1:0-18614 GCA_032274565.1 Nematoplana nigrocapitula
CACGATAATAGACGAATGTCACGTGGTAAAGTTAGAACTCTAAAACGACTCTGTCATCAAACCAATGCAACTACCTTGTGTTTGTACACTTAGGACAGCCATTGTCAACGACCATACCCTACATAAAAAATTTCAAGGCTCTAGCTAAACAGGGGAGCGAAATATAAGGCGCGGGCCGATTCGCCCCCCTCCCCGGTCTCTGAGTGAATCAAATAGTCAGATAGATAGGTTTAAACTTATATTTACTAGAATGGGGTGACTTTTTCAGATATGCATCGCGATATTATATAGGAGTCGCGGCCAATAACCATCTTTAATTAATATAGAAGTAGTCTTATTAGTTCTTGTGAATTCTGCAGGTCGAAAAGGTATTTGTGTACATTGATTTAACAAAGATGATATACACTTTTTGCTGAAATCTATCAAACCTCCGTGAAGAGGTAAATATTTTCAATTTCCAGGAGTTCAAATAGAAATTCCGATAAAAACTTAGTATTGATCAGTTCGACCTATACAGTGTAATGCTATGTAGATATTTAAAAAATTTCCTAGATCATCCGTAACATTTGACAATGTTTTTAATAAATTATGTTATTATTAAATATTCTACTTCTATAGAAGACGGATGTCATTTTTCCAAAACGCACCAAAAATAAATGAGGTTTTGATTCTATTTAGCTGACCGTACATTCTCTATATATTAAAGTAATTTAAAGTTTTAGACACCGTAATACTAACGATTTATGGATTTTCGTATTGTTCAAGTAGTTCTCCTTTTTGGGAAAACAAATTTGTTCGTGCTGTTGCCCTGTGCCGTCAACTTATTTGTTTTCATCTTAGAGACGAAAATGTAAACATTAGTATAATATATAGAGCATTTTGTCGAAGGTTTTACTTATGCCAAGCAGAAAGGTTTCATTGTATCCAACAATGTTTCATTTAAAATTCGCGAGTGTCCCAGATTTTGGATTTACAGTAGACAGGGTATCCAGTCTGTGTCTTTATTTGGTAACGGTTAAAGATAACTTTTTACAATTTATGCTGACATTTCTTGAAAACATATTCTTTTATGTTTTCTTTACGTGGGTGCAATTTGATTTTAAAACAATCTTCTAA
The DNA here is from genome assembly GCA_032274565.1 of Nematoplana nigrocapitula. Classification (NCBI taxonomy): domain Eukaryota; kingdom Metazoa; phylum Platyhelminthes; order Proseriata; family Nematoplanidae; genus Nematoplana; species Nematoplana nigrocapitula. Next base: position 1,117 of record JAUYWV010154477.1, read on the forward strand.
TTTACAGTATTTGTTTTCAAAGCGTATAAAATTGTTTAATGTTAAAATGCGGCAGTAATCCACAATGATAGATAAAAGCCTAAGATAAGTTTTCAAAGGAAATGTGTTTTTTTAAAATCTGGAGAAGATTAATTTATGACCATTATTTTCGCAATCAAAATACGCTACAGTGTAAATGAATAAAAATCCTCGGAATAATGATAACATGGAGAGCTTCCCCAAATTAATCGTCTGTGTGTGTTGTGTGTGTATGTATGTGTGTGTGTGTGTGTGTGTGTGTGTGTGTGTGTGTGTGTGTGTGTGTGTGTGTGTGTGTGTGTGTGTGTGTGTGTATGTGTGTGTGAATGCGAGAGAGAGAGAGAGAGAGAGAGAGAGAGAGATAGATAGATAGCGAGAGGGAGAGAGAGAGAGTGGGCATGAAGGAGTAAGAGAAAGACTGATATGAGAAAGATAGGACTGGACGAAAGAGGTGATATTGAAGGTGAGTTGGAGAAGAGAAAAGGGTGGTCATGGGGAAGGACGTTTGGGGAGAGTATAGAGAGAGAGAGAGTTGGACACGAAGGTGGGACTCAAAAGAGAATAGGAAGAAACATAGATGAAATTGAAGGAACGAGAGAGATAAGCGAAAGAAGAGGGCAAATTCCAGCATCTCTATCTAGGGCTCTCTGGTTTGTTCTTATGTAAGCAGTTTCTCAAGCTAACCACCCTATCTCTCATTCTTACCTGGTGGTGGACAGGTCAACTGCGAGTGACTTCCAAACCGCGCTTCGTCCGCACTCTGGCCCCCGTCAGTGTCCTCCAAGGCGACCCCGTGTTACTCCAAGCCCAGCTTGATGGCGGTGGTGGGGCCGACCTCTCCCCCGGCCAGATCACCTGGTACCTGGACGGGAGGCCTATCGATCCGCATCGTCCTCCCCAAGGAATCCAGGTGGACAACGGCGATGGGGTCTGCGCCCTGAAGATCGATAGCGTCCGGCCCGCCCACGCCGGCAACTACGCCTGTCACGCGAGGAATGCGGCCGGGGAGGCGGTCACCAGAGCCGAAGTAGCTGTTCAAGGTAAAGGACTGCTTTGTGGCATTTTGGAGATGACGCAAAAACTTCTGAATATTACACCATTGACAAAGTGTGTAGTAGGAGTTAGGCAGCCTCTAACTCATCGAAAAATAGAATGGGGGAATTCCGAAATGATGACGCCATAAGTAGATGGTTCCCCCAAGGGAAAGGTCTCGTTACCTTGACCTACTTATGACTACCTATGACGTAATACAGTCTGATTAGATGACCTCTTTGTGACATCATCATTTGGGAATTCCCATTCTATTTTAGTTACTGGACCACGTCCCTCCCGGGGATACCCCACCCCCACCCCCACCTAAAAGTGAAAGCGGAAGGCAATTATATTGTCAAGTTTATTGGAAGCTTTTGCAAAGGCTTTTTATATAAGGGGATCAGAGTTACTTCCCATTTCAGTTCTGTTCAATGCGCGTAATCTTTCTCAGTGTCGTTGACATTTCTCGTTATGTCTACCCATCTTTCCTGCATTGTGTATTCCTTCCAAGCTGTCACCTCATCGTTTCCAATGATTATACTAATGGATATATATAGGAAATTTATAGAATGGATTTGTGTTCGTGTAACTCCAAAAAGCTTTTGTAGCTGTATGTCTATTTGATTATCCGCGTGCAGGAGGACTCTAGTCAAAGGCATTTCGCATTAGTTGCTGTCGCTTAGATTAGGCAGTCAATGGCAGATGGATTAAATTCTCTGTCACTTGGACTACATTCACTATAGTGGGAATGTATTGTCATTGTTTAAATTTAGATACACGAGTCTGGCAAAAGGTTTTCCCTCTGTAAATAATATTGTATAAATGCACTACTTTTTTTCTCGAATTTCGTGATTTTCTTTCATTTGTGTAGTGTTTACTAAATTATACCGTGAAGTGCCGCGTCGCTTTTATGATTTGTAAAGTGTTAGTAAAATGCTTTTAGGCGTCCCTGTTTATCATACATCGATTAACTCTCCTCACTTATTAAGTCCGTGATTTGTGATTCAATCCGAAACAAAATCTTTTTTTCGGCCAAATTGAAGTCGTCTCTTGATAGCAGATGTTTCAATTATTTGATTATATTTACAGATGAATGAAACAAACTGGCACAGAGAGAGAGAATGGTATCAAAATTTAAACAGATGGTGGTTTTACGACGTTTGATTCACAGTTTTCCAATTAAATTGCCAAATTGAACGGCAGGTTTTGGTACAAATTGCATCGTTTTCCTGCCTGTCTTGGGGTTTTTCCTACAATTTTTCCTCTTCAGGACAGTTTCTTGTGCTCTCGAGTCGAACCTCGTGTATAAATTTACTTGCTCTGTGAATAGTGACCGGTACTATGTCGGCTAAATTAAACGCCACATTTTTATCACCTTCAGAAATATTACAACTCTTCTTCAATCATTTTTTCTCATTGATTAACTTACTCATTGTTCTGGTAATTCTTTATGTAATAGCAAATCGAAAGTCAAGGAAGCTCATCCCGTCATTCTTCAGTTGTCAATTCGGGCAATTAAATTATCTGAAGTTCGAGTAATTTGCCAATACCAAAACTTTGACGCAATATTTCAAATCCACTCATCCGATACCTGTATATATTATTTTGTTCAACAACATCGATTTTCTTAGGGCTACTAAAAACGAAACTTTAATCGAGGGATTGTACTTGAGTCGAGAGCCAAAAAGCGACATATGATGGAAACGTTCAATACAGGTTTCCTACATGAACAAAGAATGTACAGAACAGTTCCTGATCTAATAAAGTAAAAAATGTTTTTCTGCACTTACAGTGTGGTCTATGCTAGAATCAAGATGTGCTTCAAATGATTGAATGTTTCTATCGCTCGTTTATATACAGAATCGCGCTACCCGAAAGTGATTGGCCAGTTGGACCCGCCTCCCAGTGTGACCTTGGGCAGTCAGCTCAACCTCACCGTCTACTTCGACGCGGCACCGACTCCAGAGGTCAACTGGTACAGGAGCAATCGTCCCCTGTACAGTGGCGGTCGTGTCCAGGTGGGCTGCAATAGTATTTGTTCACTTATACTTGCAAATCAAAGTCTACCTACTACATATTGTACATACAATTCATTGATTGGGAACTGATTCAAAATTTGCAATATCCAATCAAATCGACTTGTACGATAAACTGCTATAGGAGAGCTTACTGGCAGATTTTTTTATAGAAACAGAAAGACATCATTTAAGCGAAGCTGCAGTATTCCTCAGTTAAATAATAATTGTATTTTCACGACGAAGTGTTTTGTATGAAAGATAGAGCGACTAAGTTCAGAAAACATCACTGAGTACTGAAACCCACTTTTCGATTCGTGAATATAATATTTTACTGTTTTTAAACAAATAAATGATTAATCTTAATCTTTCTAGCATATTTATTATATCATGTATCTCCATACACGTGAATAAATCAATAATTAATTTATATATTGTTGTTCTACATGCCTTGAAAAGTTAACCTAACAATCTATAAACAAAACAGATTATTCCTACTCCCATCTTGATCCAGTTGTGTTAACGAATTTGAATATTTTTTTCTTTATTTTATGTGTCTCATTAGATAATGACGTACGACACCCGCAGTGTGATGCAGTTGGATCGCTTTTCCGCTGAGGATGCCGGGGTCTATTCCGTTGTGGTGAAGAATTCTCTGGGATCAGACAAGAGCAGTTGCGATGTTCGCATTGGGTATGCAGAGAGCAAAAGTTATTGCCGAATGTTTGAAGATATTAAGCAACAAAGTGAATCAAATATTTGCAAGCAGTATATAATACAAAATTCTGAAAGGTCGCAGTTATGGTGAAATTTAGGAAACGGAAACGACTAGCTATGGCTATGCTTTCTTCTCGTGGCGCTTGGGTCGGTCTGTGTAGGTTGAAATGTTAAAAGAGAAAAGTCCATCTCACGATCTACGGACTGTTCCACTTTCTTTGGTGTCTTGACTATTGCAATTGTGGGTAAACTGCAGAAAATGCAGAAGAGGTAAAAGCACGTCTGAACGGGTCGGACTATAGGCAACGTAGACGCTTTCAAGGAACACAGACAAGGAACACCAGATATGGACATGCTGGACAGATGGGAAGTTGTGTGGTGGCCCAAAATTCGAACAGGGCACTCGTCACTCTCCAGGAGCACCATGCACCGGTTTGGAAAAAGAGAGATCCCAACTGCCACGCTTGCGGAGAGCAGGACACGGTGGATCACCTGCTGGTGAGGTGTCCCGCCTACACGCTATCCCGGTGCCAGCTGTGCGGGGACCTTTCGCACAGCTCCAGGCGGCATCTTCGATAATCGACTTCCTTTGTGGCGGACCAAGACCCCGTTGACGACCCCAATATCGAGGACACACCACAAAGCTCGGTCTAGCTCCCGCCGGTGCGTCTCAGAGCAACCGGTGTGTTGTGCAGATAAGACGAAACGAAACAAGCCGCTTTCAAGAGAACAAGGAACACAATGCCATATAAATTTACCAAATGCACGTATTTTTTATAACTAGATATGCAAACATTTTATTTTGACAGTAAATCACTTGTGGCGAAATCAATTCACTGGTCACTCCTCCTAGGGAGAATCTGAATGATGTGATCATTTCATTAGTACGTAGTTTCTGTTCATTTTACCAGTACGGGCAAAACCGGTCGTCGTTCCCCCGTGATTGTGACCCCGCCGGCCGACGTAGAGGTGCGGGAGGGCAGTTCGGCCCGGCTGACGTGTCGCGTGGCCGGCGAACCCGCGCCCCAGGTTCATTGGTCCAAGTCGGGCAAGGAGATTTCGAACAGTAAGGACTTCAGCGTGGTGCAGAACAGTCCTCCCGGCGAGTACAGTCTGGTGATTCAGCAGGCCTATCTGGAGGACAGCGGCGAGTACTTGGCGGTCGCTGAGAACGCCCTGGGCAAGTGTGAGACCAGGTGCTCCCTTCGAGTCCAGCGTAAGTTGTTGTCGATTTGTTAGTAGCTCTCACCATAACAGCAAATGTGGTGTCGTGGTTGGAGAGGGAACGTTGACAGAACACGAGCGCCGTTGTTTTCAGAGAAGGGATGTATCTGTGGAGGAAGTGAAGCTCCCTCGCGAGTCGGTGGGAAGATAATCATTACCGCGAGCCTATCGAAGAAGACCATGGATATATAATGCTTTGTTTAAATTATTCTGAAGGATTACCAAGTGCTCTATTAGTAAGGAATCTATTTTTAGAATAAAGCACCGGAGCCTTTGTTTGTCCGTGATTGGACAGCAGCCTGCCTGGCCCACTGAAGACCATATGACCCTTAACCCATTTCTCAAATCTGCCAAGGCGAACCTACTTTCGTGACGGGTTAGTTTGAGAATCTCTCGAAAATCGCGTCGTAATTTTTTTCTCCTCGATATTTTCATTCTGTGCACTTTTCCGTGATTATTTGTTTGGTCGGGATCGTAGATTGGCATGAATGAATAGCAGCATGTTGGTTGGTTTTCTGTGTTTGATAGAAATGGAAATTCGTTCTGATTTTATTCTTTTGTGATGTAGTAAAACAGCAAAGCTATCTTGTTATCTATTATTATTCGTGTTTGAATCTTATGTATATTTGCTAATCTCGTTTTATTCGTATGCATCTGATAAACCTGTTATTTCAGTAGGCAAAACAATTTAACATTTAACAATTTAACAAGATATTACTCTCATTATTAAAGCAGAATCATCCATTTAAAAATCTGAAAGTTAACATAGTTTTAGTTCCAATACTTTCACCTCTATCTTTTCGCCCTTTAATTTATAAATCCTGTTAGTTAGTGTTTATTATTTTGAAGTCGTGTCAAACAGTTTTTTAAAAAAGAATTGAACTCAATCATATTTTCGAACTCTTGCTATCCAAACTACCGGGATGGCTTTACTCGTCGCCGATTTAATTGTAAAAACGAAACGAACTAATCATATTTTTCATCGCCTATAATTCGCCCGTAAATTTTAGGACTTATGCCATTTGGTATAAACTGTGATTGGTAAGTACCATTTCTCACCTCCTGTGGGAGTTGTCAATATTTTATATTTCATAACTTTTTGATCATCCAGTATTTATATAGTCACTAAACTGTTCCTCATCCAAAATTCACCCGTACATATTCCACTTTTATTGAGTGTTTCACATTTAAGAATATATATATTTATTCAATATTAAAAATAAAATATTGAAACATGACCTTTGTTCTTTGTTATGTCTTTTTAGTCTGATTATATATAATTCAGGGGATAAATTGGGTTGTTGTTTTTTCCAGCTCTCTATGACAGCCCTGAAATTCTGTCGGATGAAGAAAGTAATTAATTTCATTGTAGAAGAGTTGTTTATGTAAACAGTTTTTGTACATTTTCTATTTTCTATTTATTTGAGGTAACGTGTTACTAAGATTGACTCCAGACTTTTTAAATGTTTTCATTGTTTAGATTGCTATTAGTTTTATCATGTTGTGAGGTGCTCATTTCTCTCTAGTTTTCCTATATAGTATTTGTTTACGTATTCTTTGCATAGATTTTGTGGAGTTAAATTTATTTTTAGTCATACAGTATTTTTCTCGTGTGTTTTTTTCTTTCATTTATTAACTGTGTGATCGTGTTTTTTAACATTGTGACACATACTCACGCATTTTACTATGGTATTTGTCGCTAATTATTTTTACTTTTTGAATTAAGACAGTGTTCAGTATAAGTGCGTGCAAGACGGGCAAAAACTTCGAATGAGGACATTCCATTTCATTTTTATGACAAATAATTTTCTAACGAGGACAAGTGGAATTCCTACTATGTCAATCGGGAAACATTTAGGACATTCAAATTGTTGTTGTTTTTTATATTCTGGAGTTACCCTAAAGTAATGCCTATTCATCTAGGATCTGTTTTGCGTTGATCAACTCCAAAATAGGTGGGAAAAAACAAGAAACAACTACACACTTTTTTGCGTGTCGTACTTATTCTGAAGAATGTTCTACTTGGGAAATTAAACATAAATGGAAAAAATAGACGACACTATTGCAAGGACTACTAGAATTTTCTAGTAGCCCTTGCACTATTGTAGATTCTCTCCATTTCACATTAAAAACTGCAAATTATTTATATTACTTCATTTTTTAACGAGTAGTATGATAAATTTTTAAAGATATTGTTGTATAATTGTCGTCAAGATTTAAATCATCAACTCTGATTTACTGTAGATGTTTTAAACTAATGCTATTCCCAATTTAAGTATAGGCGCGTGTATGGGGGGGGGCGATGTCTACATAGTATGTAACAATAGTAAATTGTTTTACAGTTTCACAAGACGATCCAGGATTCACTTACTGGGAAGATAACTGCAGTTCTCCAGTTGGAAAACACCAATCAGAATCTCGTATGAGTTTAGATGTTGTTCGACTATGTCACTCCTGTTTGTTGTCACGTTTTTCTAACTCTGGGTACTACTGACTATTGCAGCACGTTTTTTATTTCGCATGTCAATACGGGTGGGTGTGAATCGTCGAACAGTTCATTTCAAAGTTATTTAGTGTTGTATCGTTCGTGTGTCAAACAATTTCGCTGCTACTGTGTTTTGTCTGCACTTTTTTTTGCATTTTTGTGTGTGTGTGTACATTTTGCAGCTGAATCCAGCATTGTGAAGTCTCTGGCACCACTGACGCATGATTCGAAGACAAGATGTAGGCTTAGAAAATAATTAATCTGATCAGCATCAGTCCGCTTTTGTCTGCCTCTCGATGTCCGAAACATAGTTGAGCATTTGATGTGAGTCGCAGCAGTTCTCATCTCGCCTACCCTCGAGGAAAGTAACAATTACGGTTAAGAAACATTTAATATACTCCAATAGAATCAGCTATCAGCCTTGAAATACTTTTATAAAACCTCTTGTATGAAATGCTAATGCACGCAATTTGCCAATAGATCATCAGGTTGAATTCGTAAATCAGAAAAGCCCCATTAGACTAAACAGCAGGGTGGCCATGAATACGGGAATATACGGGGATTATTGCATTTAGGTAAAATTACACAAATATATTTAAATTTCTGTTTTCATTCTGCAAAATAATTTGAAATAAGGAATTTCAAAATTTGATCGTAATACTTTTCATTTCCCTTGTTTGACATTTGGATGCGGCTTAGTGCAAATGTGATTTATAAATATTTTGGAATTTGACACGACGATTGCATCAATACGTTTAACGAACCAAAGCCTTTTTATGCACAAAAGATCTATGTTCTAAATTGATCGTATTAACTCAAAGCACAATGCTTCCGTTTTTGCAGTGACTTTGGTTTGCATGTAGTATTGAATGCACTATAGTGATCTATATACTCCAAAATACGAAAATGTAAAATTGAGCACATTTGCACTAAGCATCCAAATGTAAAAAAACAGAAGTATTGTATTACTATATTAGCAGAGAAGCATCAACAATTACTTTCAATTATAGTCACAGTACGATGCAATGCATACTACAATTGCTTACGCGTGTTACGCACATTACATTTGTTAAAAATATTCCGGATTTTTTTTTGCGGGAATTTTTAATCGAAAAACACTGGCCACCCTGAAACAGCCTTGTGATTTTATTTTAATCTGTCGAAATAAAGCAACTGGATGTTAAAAATTAAAAATCGATGAAAACAAAATGAACGCGAAACAATATTTTGTACGAAATCTCAATTTTCAAATCAAATTTCCAGAATTCATATGCACATATTTGTGACGTCCAGTATAGCAAATCTGCTTGCTCATTTTGTATTTTCGGACAGTCGAGGAAATTTTGCGCCTTTTTCAAATTCAAATAAAACTTCAATTTTTTATACGCCTACTACATTTATTGTGATTCGTTTCACGTATTCAGGTATATAGGATCAATATTTTTGTAATATTTACAAAATCTATACACGTACTTCTATGATTTCTTCAGGAAATGCAACCCCAAATATTCTCAGAAATAAGATACGCCTAACATAATTGCAAATTGTTGCGATATAAATATTGTGCAAAAATTTGTATCAATTTTATAATTTGAAAAAAATTTCCGAAAACATGTTTGCTTTTATCTTTTAAAAAGATTTTGCATACAGGGTGGTGTAAAACCTATTCCAAAAAAAACAAGTTACCCCGAAAAATCATAATTTTACTATTCGCCTTCCCAAATGGCGCAACAGTGGAACCAAAGGTGTTAAATGTCTTCACAACATTTTCTAATTCTGCGCTGTCAACTGTTGATTTGTCAGCAGAGGAACTGTTACCACGCTCCACCGATCTTTCCGTTTGCGATTTCTTCTCATCTTTCTAAATGCTAATGCCTCTTTTATGAAAAGATGCAGCATTTACAGAAATAATGACGATGAGAATTTTGAGCATTTGCAAAACCTGAAGTCAGCTTTATTTTCCTATTCTGCATAAATTGTTTATTGATCATTATACTGTGTCATAAATCTTAATGTCCAAAACTAACGTGTTGTTTGGGATAGTTTTATAGCACCACCCTGATTTTAGTGCACTTCTGTTGATTGTGCTTCTTGTGAAATTATTGTTGACATTTTTTGTTTTTGATATATTTTTATTTCTAATTTCAATTTATTGTAGTTATTTAGTACTATGGAACGTTTTAATAGTTCTACGGATTTCATTTATTTCTGTCCATTTGTATACTTCGTATTCGAATTTGTCGGTGGCTATAGTATATCTAGAGTAGTTGACTTAGCCATCATCCGAGGCTTCCCAGGCATTTGTAGTTAATCAACTGGCACCAATAGCACATATATAGGTGGTGGTTTGTGCGGGTATATAATTTCCAATTTCAACGTTTTGGTTAATTTGCTTTCAGCCACCGACGACAGTGAATGGGATATCTGGATTAAGCCTAGTGTCAAAGTGAAAGTGCGGTCTTTCCCACCCCAAATGACGGCAGGCGCCTACATGCTCAAATGTATGATCCCGCCCCTTCTCTTGCTTTTCCTGCTTGTCTGGGGGTTCGATCGGCATGCTATATAACCGCAGAACAATCCTGCATATATAAGCAGAATAAGCGTATTGTGTATATTGTCTGGTTGACATTTTCATATATCCCATGATTGCGCATGATTCACTTAATATGATTCCACGATTTACAAAAATGTTCAATTTGCAATCAATAGTTCTGTCCCATTGCTTTGAAAATCATATAAATGTAGTTTGGCTATAAATTTTATATTAATATAATTTTATAATATAGTACATGTTCATTTTTCTATTAGAAGAGTTGCAGATCTAGTGTTCAAATCCTTCTGTTATAGACACTGACGATTATAGCGGTTCTTTGGACAGAGCAAAACTCAGGATTTATCGACGTGAAGGCAGTGAGTGCACTATTGATATATATATTGTCGAAATCATGTAAACAGATTTTTAATCAAAAATTGATTTCAACGCCTTGGTTTCTATGTTTCCCCATTGGTAGGTAAAAAGTCGTGATTTTGTAAAGTCCTATTGCTGCATTTGTGCATTTATATAAATATACTGTATAGGTATTGGGACAATCATAATTATAAATTGTCGTTTGATCACAAAACGCTATCGACAATACGTTAGAATACCATGCACTTTCTGGAGAAACACACATCGAAATTATTTATTCAGAAAACTTTTTCATAAAGTCCTCATGTGGTTGTCTGATTTGTTTAGAAGACTTAAGAAGAATTGTCATTTTAATTGTTTCTACGAAAATAGTTTACATTTTATTCCAAGCAATATTATTAACATATCTATTGACATTGTTTTTTAAAAAATAAATTGGATAGGTGCAATAGGAGACATACCTTTTCACTGATGACGAAGAAAAAAGACCATAAATTCAGTGTGTGTTTTCACGACCACGTAAGAGGTGATCCATATGTTATATATAACGATGGGGTCCCTTTAATGTATAACAGTATATCTAACTGCATACTGCAGTGGAGTTAATAATCATATTTCAATCATGTTGACAGGACTTTTATTATTAAATATGTTAGTTTACAGCTATTATTAGTATATCGCAAATCAAAAGTACAAATAAATCCTACGTTTTTGTTAATGCGAAAATGTTTATCTTGAATTATAATTAAAGTTGAGTATATTTGCGGATAGATCGGGGATCATAGAGTTTTGCAAGAAATGAATCACTCCTAAAAGTTGTGTGGAATGTTTTGCAGAAATTATTGCTGTAACTAGTTTTATAGTTTTTTAACAATAATTATTGAATAAATTATTTACTTCGACGTTTTAATGTTGGCGACAGAACGTCTCTTGCAAAATTTAAACGTTCCCCCCCCTCCCAGTTTTTAGATCTATAACATGAAATCAACAAAGTATTACTTGTTCTTTCAGAATCATCTGATCGACGTAGTTGGCACGGTGATTCGCCAACAGATGAACTTTATGAACCGACAGAAGATGAAATTCAAGGTGGTGTTGTTTGTTATTTTGCTTTAATACAGACAGTAATTTATGCCGTTTGATTTTCATTTTTTCTTAATTTTTCGGAATTTTATAGTCACATCTACTGATGACTATCAGAGTAGTTATCATTTTCCCGACGACGACGAGGAGTCACTCCAACTACCGGCAATTTCTGCTCAAGCGCGTAAGTAGTTTCAATCTTTTACCCAATACAAATCATTCGGCATGTATCGCAGAAGTTTTAAACGACCCGCAACATGATGTACCGTTTAACGTCTATAATTGATTTGCCTATAGTTTCAAATTCAGATTCGTTAGCATAATATTTTTTGCAATGATATATACCAGTGGTAAATTTATCAGGGGGTAAATTTCCGGTTTCGTGTGGGGTAAATGATTTGCCCCAAATATGATTTCAAAATGTACATTCATATACCCGATAATAAACTTGTTACAATTTTCCGATATTTAATTTTAATCAATGTGCTCCTGACCAAACTGGACATCTGGAATCGGCGAGTGATTACCGGGAATTTTGCATTATTTTCTCACCTGAGCAACATCTTGGGCAATGACGACCTTGACTAATCACTGAGGGACTCCATTCGGTATCACCTCATCAATATGAAGGGAGAGTTCATCAAGTGCTTTCCAAAGATATCACAGATATCTACAGCGTTGAAGAGATTCCAGAGGAAATGCAGGAAGAGTTCATCAAGTGCTTTCCAAAGATATCACAGATATCTACAGCGTTGAAGAGATTCCAGAGGAAATGCAGGAAGTCTCTTGACTTAGGGCGACGAGTGTTGCTGAAAAGGGTGAGTATCCGGCCATAGACTTGGATGACTTTTAGGTAAGTCATATATTCAGAAAAATGTTTATCCATCAGTCGCAATGACTGCCTTTCGCAGACGTGTTCTGACTTTCTGAATCTCGTCTCAATGAAGCAGTTGCAGCCCTGTTATTGACTTTGTGACATGTTGAATGTTGAATGTTTTCGTCGGATTTTAGTGTCATGCAACAGTAGTCAGTAGACAATATAATGATGATGATAATATAAGAAATTGTTTTTTCTGCTTCTCAGTAATGTTAATCATTTCTAGATGAGGGGTAAATCGCAAACCTTGCAGCGTGCTAGGAGGTGGTAGCTGGTGCGGAAAAAGGGTTAAGAACCGCTGATCTATTATACAAACAGCCCTAATGACAAGTCGTGATGTCTTTTTTCATTCATTCAGTCGTGCTCATTGTGGATTAAAATATGGATGGGACATGCATAGCTCTGTGCAGTCGCAATTTGTGCAAGAATGCTCTGGAACCCGGCACATTACACTTTATGTTTTTATTAGTTATAGTTTTTTTCTTTCATTGTGCTGAACATATACATATATTGTAGTTTTATCATTTTATTAAAATTACACCGCAGAATTCTTGCCGAGAGTTGATACTCCGAGTCCCGTATTCAAAGCTTCTGCGTCTCTGAATTTGTCCAGAAAGCGTAGGTTATCTGATGGCAATATTATGTATATATAATACGCTTTATATGATATTGTGTTGATTCACTGGCAGACCGACAAATCGAGTATTAAACATTTATTGAAACGAATGTTTTGACCTTTTTCTACAATAGTAATGATTAATATATAAAAAAACGCTCCCAACCAACTCTATACAGTTTTCCGTGCAATTTGAGTTTGAGTTTGAGTATATATAAACAATAAAGTATAACAATATTCTGCTGTACAAAACAAAAATGTTAAGGATCAGGAATTTGACAAAGCTCAACAATCACAATTGTAGCATTTTCAAGTCCTCCAAACTTCACAACCACCATTATTAAAAAGACAAACAATGCCCTTTGTAAGTCAATAATTTAAAAATTGATTATCAGGTGGTTGATAGAATTATTATTGTATATTATTTATTCAGATTTGATGATTATTATTTTAAAACAATATGAAAATTTTTAATATACCGTATGTTTATTAATCGTTTTAATTAAATATAAAAATTAATTTTAAATTGCATAACAATTCAAGGCTTGGAACCCTATAGTCAAATTAGAGGAAGAAGATATTGACCCTTCTAAAATGTATTCTTTTATGAAATGATTTTAAATGATGCAACATGGAGTATTACAGTACGGTTTACAATATTAAGAAAGAACAGTTATTTGTGCTGCTTGTCAGTTATCTAGCAGATTACTACTTAACATCTATTAAGTCTTTTAAATTCAAAGTTAACTGCTTGAAAACGTTCGTTTCAGTAAATATCTGATGATGAATTTGTAGCAATGAAAAAGTTCTTCCGTCTCCAATTGATGTATATTGATCTTTAGTGCAAATTATATTGGTGTTCTTCTTTATTGATTTATTAATTTTTCAGAAATTATTCATTATATACCTGAATGAAAGAATGGTACTATGTATCAAGTCTTTTATGTTGTGATTATAAAAGCCCTTTCCTCTAATATTACATAATTTGATTAGATTACCAATTGATCGGCTTTTAATCGTTTTCATGTCAATCTTCTTTTTATGTGTTCTATATTAATGCCTATTGAATAATTTACGATATTTATGAACATCGTGGCAAGGTGCGTGGTGGTGTTAGCAGAGTTCCCTGGGAGGCGAGAGTGGAGGAGGCACACGAGAGAAAGTTGGAGAGATACAGTATATATACGGAGTTGGTGGAGGATGTGTACGAAGTAACGGGTTTTCAAGAGTCGCCTGTATGAGGTAGAGGTGGGATGTCAATGGTTTACAGGATGGTCGGTGAACCGCTTTTCGGAGACCACGGTCTGATTGTAACGAGTCAGAAGAAAAGCAGAATACTGCATAGAGCGCTGGTTTTTTGCGTAGATTGGAACAGTGCTGTGAAAAATGAAACACAAGTAAATGTAGTATGAAGTCAACCAAGTGCAGTGAGAGCATTAAAACGAGATTCACTGTTGAAGTATATTAATTAAAAATAATTGTGCGTTTTAATTTATCATTGTATATTTGACATGTAACTTTTAAATAAGAGACTGAAACTCGATTGACTAACAGCATGGACGACATTTATACATAACAAAGTTGAATGTTTAGTTGCATTATAATTGCCTTTATATCTCCTTGTTAAAGATTATAGCTTTGTGCGTGTTACCTTTCCTTCTAATAAGAGAACTGCTTGTCACTGCAGGTGATGTTGAAGATGACTTCCCTGTAGAAAATAATTCTCCCGATAATTCCAGATGTGACGTGCAACGCCAGCGTTCATGTAAGTCTAATATATGGAATAGCGTTATATCACATCTACTGTCTAAATACAACGGTTGACTCGTTTGGCTAGTGTCCAGGATTTGGAGTTACAGTGTGAAAATGTCCTTTAACTAAAAATCTAAACTGATCATGCCGTGGCGCTTTCACACAGTATGCTGTATTGATAAACTGCTTGTTATACTTCCTCGTTTTTAATTTTAACGACCCGCATATAATCTGATTGGCACCCAGGCACGCGGTTTGCCTGTCCACAAGTAATGAATTTAATTGATCGAACGCTCTATCCAACAACCACGCTATGGGGCAATTATTGAAAAGAAAAAGAAATTGCAGATGGGCGTAATGTAGCAGTCAGCTTGGCACGAGATCGTCGAAATTACAGGCCGTTACCGACGCTAGGAGCAGTGATAGAGTCAGTAGGCGGCTTGATTAACTGAAATTTGTAGACGATCCCTACTGAATGAAGCTATATCGGAATATCATAGCAAATTGCGTTCGAAGTGATATTTCACCATTAACCTATTCGCTTCTGTAAAACTGCCAACCAATCTGCGCATCAGTGGTATGCGTGTTATGCGGGAAATTTTTTATTGCCGTTTTTACATTATATCACTAATAAAAATTGTTACTTGCAACAAAAAAATATATCTACAATTTTGCTTTAATTTATTTGTTTAAAAATTAACTTCTAAGTCCAAAAGCGAAACATATATTTCATTATCTTTGTAGTCCAGAGTACGGTTTGTTTAAATGCTACAGGCATTTCATTTTTAGCATTGATAAGATGTGTGAATTGCATTATTGCGGTCAAGTTTAGATAGTCTGTATTATAGGTATATGTTGTGGTATTTAGTGCTTGGTTTGTTTTTTCTAGCTAGACTTTGAGCTGAGCAAAGAGCAAAGCCAGCAAGGCGGAAGGCTCTTTTAAATATGGATGGGATTGGTTAGATGATTTGATCATTTTGATGCCAGATTTGTATATTG
The DNA here is from genome assembly GCA_032274565.1 of Nematoplana nigrocapitula. NCBI lineage: Eukaryota > Metazoa > Platyhelminthes > Proseriata > Nematoplanidae > Nematoplana > Nematoplana nigrocapitula. Next base: position 16,843 of record JAUYWV010154477.1, read on the forward strand.
AATTTAAAGGGTTCTGTTTAGCTGACATTTAGGACTTTTGGGAAATGCCGGAAGCATATTTTTATTAAAGTCTTGCGCGCTTGGTCTGTTTGTCCGTTGTTTCAGCAATTCCACAGTCCGCATGTGAAACTCCAATTACGCCAGTAATTGTGACTTCGAGAAGAAGGCAGAATTTATTCCGAAAAGAACCTCCATGTAGGCTGGCTGACTGCAGCTTTTTAGTAATTTGCGCGTCATTCTATGTATGCGCTATCCAATCTATGCTATGAAATTGCGTTTGGTGCTGATTAATTCCAATCTGAGTTCTGGGTGAACTTTAGAGTTGCATCAGTCTGACAGCTTTGATTTTGCTTCATATTGATTGATTGAATGATTTTTATTTTTATTGTTGGTGTTATTTTGACGAATTGTTTTCTGCTTCATCCTGTCGCGTCAATCTCTTATGACCCTTATTCAAAGCGTTGATATTGCGAATTCAGTGTTGATTTCGGTTTGACAACGGTGTGGGTGTCTCTTTTGTTGCAGATTCCTTTGGGGAAATGCTGACCCCGGACAGTTTGGATGTCCTGGATGTTGATGTGCCTGGGATGGAAAGCGACGATTGTAAGCCTTCATTCGTTCTCCCATATTTTTTATGTTGAAGCTCTATAGAACCAAACAGTATAGCTGAAAGGTCTTTTCACGGTCTTCAAGAAAAAACATTTTTGCGCATTATTGCCGGACAATATTTTGTTCAGCATCATAGTGTGGACACACGAGGTTCGTGAATAGATTTAGCGATTGATACTACTTTTCACAGAAAGTCGATTTTTCTGTGGATAATTGATTTTAATCTACGCTGGTCAATTCGTTTGTATACGGACCATTTATATGATTATATGCAGGATTTCAACAAAGACACTTTGTGTATTGATTAATATTCAAATTGTCTGTGCTGTCTGAAATATCCTCGTCTTGTACTGTAAGGGTACCGTAGATTTGGATTTGGAATCTGTACAAACATCTAAATGACCTGAGATGTTGAAATAAAATTTTCTGAATACAAAAACAAAGTTTTAATTTTGGTTAGTACAATTTGGTTAAAAGTTAACCCATGCTGTTCGTGTTTTTAAAGCTATTTTTTTGTCGAACATTTTCCAGCTGAGTCACAACCCGAGTGGGACGCCCCCGTGATCAAAATCAGTGCTATGCCACGAAACAACTACAAAATTAATTTGAAGGCTTTGTTGTGTATGGGTCAATTGTAGACGTTTATTTTTATTATTCTAGCACCGCATCTGCTTTGGGTGTTTTTAGAGTTGTAACCAGCCTTCATTTGCTTAAAAATGATTTCTTAGATTAATTTTATCTCAATCACGAAAACTCTTTTTTAGAAAACTCAAAACCGTGAAGGAAAGAATATACTGTATTGTACTTTTCGACGGACAACAGCTCTCACTGCCTCCTTGCATGTATTGGGCATTGTCAGCCTCGCAACTCCTTGTTTGTGTTATAGGACTCCTCCTTCCTTTTTATACCTCAATATCGTGTCGGTCAAATATCCAAGTCAGTCAATCGAATATCCGTATAGCATAAGTTAATATCCGTGTCAGCGGGTCAGCCAATCACATTTCCGTTTAATTCATTCAAATTCTCGAGTCCTGGAACCAAATATCCAAGTCAGTCAATCGAATATCCGTATAGCATAAGTTAATTTCCGTGTCAGCGGGTCAGCCAATCACATTTCCGTTTAATTCATTCAAATTCTCGAGTCCTGGAACCAAATATCCAAG
>JAUYWV010154588.1:0-18612 GCA_032274565.1 Nematoplana nigrocapitula
CGACTACACAGCCGCCATCACCCGGCCACGCCTCAATGGGTACCAACAAAACTCCCTACACTCCACAGTGTTGCTGCGGAATTATAGCGTGTATTGGCGCCATACGTTGCCGAAAAAAAAATATACTACAGTATGCTTATTGCAATTCTCAAAAAGATTATTTCAGGAATTCGGCCACGGACTAGATGGAATTACAAAAGTACGCACAAATTATTAATTATCAAATTAATAGCGTGAAAAGTAAAGTTGTGGTAGAAATTCACGTTTAGTATTTTAAAATTCTCGTATACGTGGCCAAACTGTACTACTCATACATTTGCGAGTAGTGTATGAAGAGTATGGCATGCACATCATAGTGATGGTTATTCGATGCTTCGCTTGCGCTTGGCAGATATTCTAAGTATTCTTTTCGGGAGATGGCAGAGGTAGCGGGTGGAATATTAAGTTGTAAAAGGTAATTAATAGAAACGGTTCTACTGTATGCACATACTGTAGAGTATACGTGGAAATGGTGACGGTGTACTTACGCTAGCCAACTTCATCAGTTCATCCTGGGCGAGCTTGATATTCTCTTTCTTTCCATTCCACGCCTTAATCACAGAGGCCTGCAAAGCGCGTCCGTAGCTGAAGGTGAGGGCCCACGGCCTTCTACCCGGGTGGCGATTGATCATATTCAAGTTGATCGTCGCATCGGCCTCGGACTGACCACCAGACAAGAAAGTGACGCCTGAAATGCAGAAAACAAAATCAATTATAGTCCAATATGATTTTAAGTGGATGCTGAAGAGGATAGATAACAGACAAATAAACGCCCAGCAAGTTAGAAGAAACACAGTATCTGCCAGTTCCTTGCAATAGATAATCCAATGTCTGGGCAGAGATTAGACAGGTGGCAAACTAAAAGAGGTGGAGGTGTCGAAGGATCAGGCGAAACTCACTGTATGAAAGGGGGAAGCAGTGGCGAAAAGATAAGTTGAATTTAGAAAGAGAGAGTTAAAGTGTTTAGCGCGGAAAAAGGCTGCGATGAGAAGGCAGGTGATATTTAGCAAAGAAAAGTAGAAGGGATAAAAAGTATCAGTGAGTTCGCCTCCATCCAATGGACACTCCGTCCTCTTTGTTGTCGACGTAATTCCTGGCCGAGGGGACGTGACAGCTCCGCGACACTCGGAAGAGAAGAGATGAGAGAGAGACAGATATGCTAGTGGAGAAAAGAAAAAAGATTGAAAACCGTAGGTCTCAAGGAACGCAGCACGGCGCATTCCCACAGCCTTGCCTCCATCGGATCGGTCGTGCTCACCATGTTTCTTGTCTCTATGACCTCCCCATATCAGTCAGTCGGCTCTACCTACCAGCTACGGCCGGTGGCACTCGGCGCTGGAGGCAGGTAACAGTCGCGTGGGCGTTCTGCTCCGTGGTGTACTTCTTGGGGCAGGACTGGCCGGCGGTGATCATGTTCGGCTTGAGCAGGGTACCCTCCAGGTAGACGTGGTGGTCGGCCAGAGCCTTGTACTGGAAGGCCAGGACGTCCTCTGTCACCTTCTGGGCTGTCTCCAAGTCGTGATCACCGTCCGGGAGCACCTCGGGCTCGACAATAGGGACCAGGCCGTTCTACACGCACACAGAGAAAGGCGCATGCTTGTACAATAACCAATACGAGGAGTGATCGATCGTTTATCAACAACGAATGATTTCAAGTCTAGTGTATAACACCGACGTAAGTGTTACCCAGGCGTTACTATAACACAAACTTTTGAAATTATTGCTCCAAACTTGAGATCAACTTTTGGGTAAATTTTACACACCGAGGGAACTACGCATAGTAACACATAACTCTTATATAAATCAACGCCATACAATTAATAAATGCAATTCTAAAAAAGATTTATTTGATATATTACCAAAATAAAATAATAAGAAAATTAATAAACGTGCACTGAAAAGTACTGCAACAAATTTATATCAACTTACTGTATTTAAAATCGTATCTTTTATACATTTAAAACATTTCATTACTGCTAACTTCTAGGTGTAAATCAAAACTTCAATTCCAGTTGTGGTATAATTTATTATTAAAATTAACTTTTTGTAAACAGACAAAAAATCTTACTGGAGTTACTTTTATAGCTCAGTTAACATCACGCTTTAATCAGTACGGTCTTGTGATTGCCATATAGTCATATTTTAGGAACTTTTCATTGAAATTTTAGGAATAATTTGTTTTTTAATTTTCTTCTAATAAATAATAAATTTAATAATAAAATTACCAGATATAAATATGGTATTACTATAGAGATTGGAGTAGAAATATCGTACAATAGTGTGTTCCGCTGGATTTAGGAAATTAAAAAATGAATCAGTCTGTACATGTTTAACAGTAAGTACTTCGAGATTGACAAAAAATAAATAAGCACAAACTGCATGTTAGGCAATATCCAACTCAAGATCGTCTAGCACACCAGGAAAATCAACGGCGATTTTGTTCGTTTCCAGTAATAGGCCGATTTTTAAAGCTATTTTTAGAACTTAGCAAGGACATCTAGATCAAACATTTTTTGATAAGATACGCATTCTTTCTAGAGTGCATATGTCAATATACATAATGTATGCTTAATTCAGTATTTTAGTTTTGGACTGAGAGCTGATATATGGAAAATAGCCACTGTAAAAAAATGTCGTTGATTGGAAAAGTTATAAGTTACGTTCATATATTAAAGGTAAGTAAAATTTCAACATTTTTATCAGTAGTTAAATATTAAAACTATTATAAATTATGAAAATATACCTATAGCTGTTATCAGGGTGCCGCGTTTGTTACTCAAAAAAATTCACGTACACTCAAAAAGGGCTAATTTTACTGGTACTCAACTAAAAAACACATATTTAGGTCAGATTTTTTTTTTTAGAAAAAGGCTTAGACACAACTTTGACACATTACTATATAATTATAGTCTTTATTACCAAATATAAAAAACTTATAAAATTAATTTACCATAAAAAAATTACATGTATTAAATACATCTAAACTTTTTTCTCATAGGTAGTTTGCATACACCCCTAACTCTTTATTAACAAAACGGATATAAAAATATTAACTGTCTATAAAGGCTTCGTATTACAAAGATATATGAGACGATGATAACGTAAATGTATGTATGTACGAGTATTGTTTCTATTATACAATATCATAACAGAGTAGGCACATAATGTTTTTGTTATAAAAAGGCTTAGACACAACTTTGACACATTACTACAGAATTAAACAGTCTTTATTACCAAACATGAAAGTAAATAAGACAAACGATATTTAATTATACAGACTTTCAAACAATCAATCATTAGTGCCATCTCCATTCTGGAGGTTGACGACTATGGACCGCCAAAATTTTCTGTTCTTTGCAAGCTGTGTGCACTCCGTCAAGGTTCTACCGTCCATTCCTGAATATTACCCGTCCACTTGATCCGCTGTCTCCCTCAACAAGCCCTTCTAGTGTGTCCTTTTGGATTGTTAAGTGTCTGACAATGTGTCCAAAGTAAATGGTCTTCCTTCTCTTAATCTCATCCATTAATTCTCGTTTTCTTCCCAGTCTTTCCAAGACATCCACATTCCTAATCGTATCCTTCCAAGATAAGGTATAAAGAAACTTTTCGAAAGCGGCCTGCATTTAATTGGTGTGTAAAAAGCAAAATAAAGAAATCAACATTAAATACATGTATAGATTTAGATTAACCCAAACAAGCGAGTTGAAGTACCGTACTTAGGCTCCAGAGTGAAGGCAACAAGAGGCAGTGAGGAGAGGGCAGTTGAGTTACATGTTAAAGCGGCCTGAGGGAAATGTGACAAGAAAATGCCATTGAGGCTGAAGACGAAACTGTACAAAAGCATTATAAGACTGGGTTTACTCTATGGTGCAGAAACGTGGACCACCAGATAGAAGGAAATGGAGATTGCTTGAGACACCTGAAAGCGCCTGCTGAGCCACACTGCGTGACATGTTAAGATGTGAGGATATTGGAGCTTGACTTGGTGTTGTGAACATCGCAGTGATAATTAAAGAAATGAGACTCCGGTGGAATGGTGACACCTTCAAAGGAGCGATCAGTTTATCAATCAAACATTGGAACAAACAGTGATGGGCACAAGAAGCAGAGAAAGATAACAACTGCAATGGAAGGACTGTGTGAAGAGAGACATGAAAGGTCGTATGTCATATACAAGTTCCTGTGTCCTGTTGACCACGATGTGATCTATAGCTAGTAGTCGTGCTACACGACACATTTCTTCGAGGATTGAGGAGTACCGTAAAAGGGTATCACAATGGATCATTTCGTGTGATTGACAATGCAGAGAGTGATGATTTTTATTCTGAAATTAAGGGTGTCGTGACCATCAATCATTAGAAACTCTTTAAATTAATCATTGGTTCTGTATGGCGCTTCGTTTAATGTAAAGTTTTTAATTAATGGCAACCATTTGTCCGCGAAATCATAACCATGTTTTATTTTTTAATTGCTACATAATAGTTGTTGTAAAATAAATGCGGAAGTTAACAAAAGTCTGATGAAATTTGTCGAAATTGTTTAACTACATAGATCTACCGAGCCTCCTCGTTCTTCTCTATAAGTATTTTACCCTGAATCTTTCAAATTACTCATATTTTACCATTTTCTGTTTTTCTACGAAAGTATTGTGTTTAAACATTGATTTCAATTTTATTTGACTCTCTAGATAATATCTTCGCTATTTATTTAAATTCTTTTGAGTATGGGTCTTCTGGTTTTCCAACGATTACTATCTGTACTTTCTAAAGAAGTGGGAATGGCAGTTGACATAAAAGGACAACTCTCTCTTCACGCAACCTGTCGTACGAGCACTAGCAAAAATAAAAAATTAATCCGCGACTAATTTTAGAATTTAGAAATGAATTAAACTTCTTCTCCAATAGATAGCATGATTTTATCGTGGATAGGTGAAGTTAGCTATTTTGATTGACGGTCTGAAAGTTAATACACACGAAAATATCCATTTAAAAGGGCTAGAGGAACAGTCGGTGGTGTTCTCAAATTTACATAAACATAGCTGGTTTTATTGACGGCTATTATGTAAGTACCATTTCTCCATATATTGCTTTCTGACTCCACGGAAAATTGTCATTTGCATGATTCTCATCAAGTCGCACGCATTGTAAATTTGTTTTTATATTTTTACTTTGAAGTTGATTTTCTTATCTTCCAATTGCGTGCGGTTAAATTATCAACATTTTCAACCTATTCAACTATACGAAAAAAATGGGGAAATTCTGGTTGAATTCTCTTTTCGTCTGGTCACGCACCCACCGGTGTGATACTGGTAATCGAAGTGCGGGGATCAACTGATTTCGACGAGACTACTGGACCGAATGTTTTGAAAATTTCCACACACACACACGCAGACGCCGTCGAGAGGGAGTAAATAGCTACTACTTATTTATTCCAAAATCTGTCTTATTTTTTTCAGATATTCATGATGGTTAATTACTTGCGTAATGTTAACTAATGTGACAATCAATAAAATTAAGGGAGCCTCCTATTTGAACTTAATGATCGATAACAAAATCCGGCATTTACCTTTCAGATAAACTTTTCCTCTTTCAGTTCAATTTTTAAATTTACCAAGAGAATTGTCAGAAGTATGGCATGTGTAATGCAAAACTATTGAAACTAAATCGTTTCTCAATAAACATTTCTTGAATGATATAAAATTTCCCGCAACTGCTATCGTTCAGATAACACTCTCTTCTTTCTTTACTTATAATATGGTGGGGAAATGTTCAATATTGTTCTTGCGAGTGCGCATTTGGGTAGAAAGTCAACTGGTGTGCCTATACACTTTGGTTTACTAGTCGATTGTGTTGGTCTATAACAGTGGACAAATATACAGTAGTGTCATAAAATAGTATGATTATCTTTCAAATGATTCCAACTACTGACCGGACGAGTTGATGACTGGAATCAGCATGCGACACCGTTCCATATATTACGTCTTGTTTGATTATTTTATACTTTTCATGTTTTTGCGGCATAATTACTATATAGAATAAACCGATATAAATGATATTTCTTCATTCAGCTATTTTTGGACTGCGTAATATTTCTTGGCGTTAATGATTATAGATTATTTATCGATGTTGCTCTCACCTAATCTCCCTTAAATCGGAAAGGATACATCTGACATTTTCAGGTAGTTCACAAATCGGTCGGTTTCTCGGATATTTCTATGTACATATTGTATCTTGATATAGGTCCGTTATATCATTGATTAATGGAGGACCGCTGCTTTCATGAAGTACGTTATCTTCGCCTCCGGACATATAGGAAATCACGTAAACGTGTAGGTGTAGACAGCGCGGAATTGAAGTCCAAAAATGATACTGGTTTAAGAATATTTTTCCTCATGATAAAACACGAGTGAAAACGAGCAGCAATAGTCCTATAGAAAATGTATGGTACATTATAGGAAGACTTGGCATTGGGTCATCGCTTTTGGTTTTTATTTCATTTATTACATTTGAATGGATTCAAACATAGTGGTGGGTAAGTATTTTAATTCAGTTGTTGCGAGGAGTGCCAAAATCGGTGTTTTATGCGTACTGGTATAGAAAAGCTTGCTACGCTATGTTAAAATTTTTTAACGACAATCTTTCTCTTTTTACTATATGCCGGTAGTGCGAATTGTTCGTGAAACATATTTGCTTTGTGCAGTCTACTCTACTGTAGGTACGTAATTTGTACGTTAAAGTAAAGTATTGTCTCGCAGATTAAAATCGATATCAAACACAAAAATCTCTTTCGATCAAAACGCATTACTAAACATCGATTAATATAGTATGCTGGGAATGTAAAAGTTTTATATAAAATCAAAGTAGTATAAGACCATGTCGATATCTTTCTCTTCACAGTGCAATATATTACCATCCACCTACAGTATATGATGCCGGTGCCTCGTCGTGAGAAAAGCGACCTCCTGTCCCCATAGTAGAGGAGGAGAAGACGGAGGGCCTTGTTGTGTCTCACTCCAATTATTCCTGTAGTGGATTTGAGAGTCCCTTCTGCGCAGAAGGCATTGTCCTCCTCCATAACGCAGGGAGCCAGAGCATAACAGAGAAGGAGAATTAGACGGAGTGAGCTTCGGTCAGGTCTCGCGATGCTTTGGGGGACAGTCGAGTTCCGCTTTGAGCACAATAGTGGGGGCGGCTTCGCCGAGGTGTGTGTATGGCAGGGGGGGGGAGAATGGAGGGAAATCACGCGAGTTGCCCCCCTCTTTCTCTTCCTCAATTCGGGTCTTATTATTTTCCGGTAGATAATGATCCGACGGAAACAGCAGTTCTTAAGTGAGTTGACAATAGGCCGATCGTTGGGGTCGGAGGAACGACTCTGGTTGCTACAACTGCTTAACTCGCTGAGTCAAACTCTACCTGGATGATAGGAGGACCAGCTGCGGTGCAAATAATGCCTTTCTGGCGTCGTTATGGTTTTATTTTTCAGGACGACCTACTTACTTTCGTTAATCTTTTTAATTTTAAAGTAGTACAGGCCAGGGTGAGCAAACGTGTGGTCCTGTGGTTGTTACCCATAGTTTGAACTGCAAACGTGAACCGTTGACGTCATCTACATATAATATGTAACTTTGACTTTTGAGTCACCACGTAGAGAGAAATGCAGACTTTCATTGGCACTAACTGAATGTTATGAAAGCATTGAACAACAGCAAATTTTGAGGGTCCTGTTGAATTGTGTCTTTACAATTCCTGGAAGAGGGGACGCGTTAGCGCCTCGACCTCCCAAAGGGGAGATATAAAGAGGGAGAGGGAAAGAGAGACAGAAGAAAGATAAGCGAAAAAAGTAGAAACGAGATACACGAGAGGAGAGCGGGGTAACGAGGAAAAAGTGAGAAAGAGAAGAGAGAGATGAGAGAGGAAAGAGATAGGGGTAGACAACAAGGAGAGATGAAAGAAGGAACAAATAAATAAAAATCATATAATAGGTCCCACCGAATGCATCATTTTTGTCTGCCGGAGCAAGACACCCCCGCCGCAAGTAGGCGGCAAAATGCTGTCCATGATTTCCCACTAAGGTGTTCATGATAACAACTCCAAAGATTAAACAATCGACAGACTTATTATTTTGACCACGTTGAGAAACATTGTGGATTAACGAGAAGATATATAACCTAAAAATAATAAGGAAGAAGCGACCATTAAAACGATAATTTTACAGTCACCCGTTTGTGCGTCTCACATTTGGATGTACTTATATATACTGCGAAGAAAGAGAAAAATGCGACGATTTTTATAGTTTGAACGAGTGTCCGATAAAATATGATGTAAACGTTCGGAGACAAGACCCAATTCCGGTATAATATTGTTAGAAACTAGACCAAATCCTAAACCAGAACGCCTGCCATTTGAGTCGTATAATTACACATGCGACTGATATTAAGCATCGCGCTGTACTACGGCGAAGATTGTCATGTTGCTGGGTTAAGCGGTATTGATTCACTCTGAGCCCCACTCCGTATTTGTTAATACTAACTAAATTTTTAATATTTCGCCTTTTAAGGCCGTCAATCATCACTCTGTTAGAAATAAGGTTTTGCTTATAGAGTGTTCACCGGTCTTGTGACAAGCTGAAAATGTCTGCAGTTTACACAAGTTCACCGTCTATTTCCTGGCAATTTCAATTCAATATATCTAGAGATCTTTAAACATATTTTTCGATATGGTCTTAGATTGTACTTTCTAACGCATTTAGGTAGAACAATATCTATTTCGAAATATATCGGAAAAATGAATGCTAAATGTTAAAGTAAACTTTATACATTTATTTTTAAGGTTGTCCCTTAACTATGGTGTTTCTCCCTCGTGTTGGTTAGTGCTGTTTCTAACATGGACGAGTTTCAATAGGCAGTTGCCATTCAGCAAGAATGTCATGAACGTTGACTATCACTGTTTATTGTTCATTTTTAAAAATAATTATTTCTGTTGATATCTTTCAGTATTTTTTTAAATAAAAAGTACTGAGTTTTTCTCTCAACCACTTAGTCGGTTAATTTTAACGTCAGTTGACACGTCTCGGTCTTTGGCACTGCTTGAATATTTTATCATAGGAAAATCCGAGCGGGAACGTGGAGAGATGGAAGAGGTGTGGTCACACGAGCTCCCCTAGGTGAGTGAAGGAGGAGGGAAGGGAGGGACAGCAGCTGGAACAAACTGGACAGTGAATATCTCTCCAGCTGCTGATGACACACTGTCCTCATGGGGATTGTGGCAGCACTGTGCTTGCTATACGCCTCGCGTCTCTATCTCTCTCTTCCCAGAAAAGAAGAATACCATATCGCAGCTCGCTCAGCTACACAGCCTTTTCTCCTCCACACACACCGCACCCCCACCTTCTTCCTTGCCATCATTCCACACGCAGTCCGTATCGCATCTTGGAGAGTAGTCGAGGTAGACGGATGGATGGAGGTGTGCCGAGGTGTTGGCATTTATTCACGTTGTCCTCCTTCTCTTTCCTTATTCCGAGCAGATATGAACAACAAACTGGCAAATCGATGAGAGCTGTTAAGTTGTTTTTTCTAGAAAAGCGGGCAGCGTACTGTAGTCAAAGTAGACTACAGGTATTTCAATTGTTTTTATATTTGCTCTCTCCGGGCACAAACACCATAGGCCCTAACCGCATGTGCTCCGCATATGCACTAACTTTGCATATTGTTTTCGGGTGACCAACACCAGCCGTTCTTGCTGTTGTGTGGACGATTAATTATTTGTTATCTTCCGTTTTCGTTTTTCCACAGCTTTGGGCCCGGTTGCACATAATCCCTTTATCATTCAGTATCAGTCTTCGTTGTAGATAGCTCAATTTTACGAAAATTTTTATTACGTGTTTTCCAAGTTTCTCCATTTTATCGACTAATTAGTGGTGTCCGCGTCCAGAATTCAGGGACGGCAAAAAATTTGTACACAATCACCAGTTAGAAAGATTTATTATTACAATATCTTTTTGTGTAAATATAATAAAACCTTTCAAGCTGTTGTTTGACCACTTTGAAATGTTAAAATGTCGACGTTATATATTTATGCAACATTTGCAATGTTTTCTACAGTGTGGCGGGAGGTAAAGTGCTACTATGGGTGAATATGATATGTGATCTGTCTACTGTATATGTGGAAAAAATAATATCTTTAAAGCTTTAAGAGTTTATACTAGGAAAACTAAAAAAAACTGTTAGATCGTTTCTTCTGGGAATAGGCGGCCTATAAAGCAATTAGTTTAAGGGGTTTTGTATTTTTTACTATAGGAAGGATTTGATCAAAATGAATATGTTTGCTGTAAACCAAATATGTTATTTTCAAGAGCGCTATGCTGAAATGTCAACGAACAGAAGTCAACAGTTCAATTATTAACAAGATAGCACAGATTGTTAATAGACATTTCTTATGGTGAATCGTATTCATTTAATTTATTTTATACTAATTAAGCGCTATGTGTTTCAACTTTTGACATTTCTCCTTGCAGCGGGTTGTCGCGGCTGATTCCGGCTCGTACGAATGCATTGCCAAAAATCAGTTCGGAGCAAGTCGAGCCAAAGGAAGTTTGGTGGTACGGGGCAGAACTTATATCAAGGTAGCACCGGTGGATACCAGCGTCGTCGAGGGGGCAAAGGTGATATGATGGCGGCAGCTTTCTATAACTCAATAGCTAATTATTTTCAGATGTACCTTACCGTATACCTGCAGTTGTAGCAAGTGAATGCCACCAGAGTGCAGCATCGGTTCGTTGAAAGAATACCAGTAGGATACAAATTGCTACCAGTCACACATCTGTATTGGACAGCATTGTTTCCACCTGGTTATGGTCTCGTCAGCAGTCTTCCAACTTTTATATAGTCTGACGTGTTAGCATTAAATCCGTGCCCCTTGCATACAATTATTATTTGGTCGGGTCATTTCGTTATCACCAATCATGCAAATGGCGCTGCACTTTTGCAAATCTTGAAAGAAAAAATAGACTGGATATTTCTACTACTATGTTAGTAGTATGCAGTGAGTATTTTTGAATTTATGTCAGTGCTGGCATGTTCGTCTAGTTATCCACCAGCAGACCGTTAATGAGAGCATATTCATGAACTCAAAGCTTGCAGATCAGATTATCTTATCCACAGCACAACCAGAATGTTTGACAACCAATCCCGTAGCCTAGTGGTTAAGTAGTTCGACTACTGATTACTGGGGTACGGGTTCGAATTTTACTCAGTCCTGACGAGGTGCATTTCTGAAAAAATGAACTGTTCTTCTTGCAGCTTATGACCACTTATGACTGCTGATCATCATAAGACCATAAGACCGAAACTGCGCTGTCCGGGCTTTTTGTACTATTGGCTGCTTGAATATCAGTAGTATTTCTTGATAGAATGCTTTATGGTGCTTTTCATTTTCTACATATATGGTACAGCATCAGGCAGGTATACAGTATATACGGAGAATATCATTTGATATTTGGTGAACGAATTGCATAATAGTTGATTTTGTTGACATTAGTGTTTTAGTTTCAGTCTTGTATTCAACTCCAGAATTTGTTTTCACCTAGCTGAAGTACAATTGCATATGCCAAAAAACAGATCTCTTTGGCGACGATGTTATGCTAACAAGTCCAGCTGTATTGAATGAAACCCTGATAGATGTGTTTCATCCGTAGACTTTGACAAATCACAACAGATTATAAACGAAGATCAAGCATTTCAGAAGTCATTGAGCGTTAAAGGCAATTTCTTATGAGGACCGAAACCACATTTTCAGAGAAGCACACTGAAAATGACAGGAATATGCGCAGAAACTGTTTGATGAAATTTCTGCCTGAAAGAGGTTAAAATAATTAAAACTGCATAGAAAGAAGTAACTGCTTATTGTAAAAATTATAAAATAATCAATTCCTAATTTCATCCAGTGAAAACTTTAACTGTCTTTTAATTTTGATGCGAAATAAATGTTTTCCCTGCGAAAAAAGGACGTTGAATATTAATTCGAGTTTCATTTTAATCTCTGCGTCAACTGGTGCTAGAGGGAATGCAAATCTCCCTTTAAATATTATTATATTATCTACTATATGGCTACATTGAAGATGTGGGCTGTTAGATATTTAATTATAGTGGACATTTCCCTCTAGACGGATCCATTGGATAGAAGCATTTGACCGTCTTAAGAGAGTTTAGACCAGTTTAATTGTGTGACGTTTGTTCTTCGGATTGCCTTGATCATCTCGAGAAAGTGTTGATTTTATCTCCAAGCTGAGAACTATTTTAAGACACGGTTCAGATATACCAATAAAACATGTTCTAACATTCTTTAATTATATAGATATTCAAATTTTAAATTCAACATCCAATGAACAGTAGAAGCTATGATTTTGTTATGACGTAATCACGTATGATTAATGTCCATCGGGTCAATAATTGTAATGTATAAATTGGTTGTCCAAAATCAGGAACCATCCGCCAGCTCCCAGTGATCGCTTTTCATAGTTCTACCTATTCATTGAATCATAGGTTTAATGTACGTGGATTTAACTTCGATTTGAAAAGGATTCCAGTTTTCATGATATAAACCAGATTAGGATTTGTTGTCCGTCGTAACGTTTTAATGTATGAAGATGAGGATAATATACTGATATAAGCTGCGAAGAAAGTACTTCTAATTGACGCGCTTGTTAGCAGTTGCTACGGTGTGGTATAACAATATTCTACCATTTAATTCCAACGACGATCCAATTTAACTGTCAATGTGTATTACACCTTCCATTGCCAACTCAGATTCGGCTCGCCTGTTCGGCCAGTACCGATCCGTTGGAGATCTCCAATCTGGAGTTGGTCTGGCTGAGGAACGGCATGGTCATTGAAGATACCTCGTTGAACGCCAAGTCGAAATCTCCGGCTACTCGACTGAAGATCAATCCGAAAGACAACTCTTTGGTGATTGAAAATTCCCGACCGGATGATTCCGGGAACTACACATGTAACGCGAGCAACGGACTGGATTTTGTGGCGAGAACTGCCCGCATCGTTGTGCAGGGTAAGTGGCCGAGATTTGTTGACATTGGCTGTTATTGGTCCTATATATGCGAGGTGCCAAAACTAGATTTTGAAGCTCTCATGTACATTTTTCATGGTTTTATTTCATTTGCGATAAGCAGACCACACTAATGAGCAGTAAAGACGGTTAAAATTAATACCGTTTTCCACAAAGATGCTTTTGTATTTGTCAAAGAATGATTATACAGATTTTTTAATGAATAAACGCAAAATGAGTAACTTTTGCCCAGTAACGATTATTTATAATCAAACAACAACCCGTACCCCAGAGATCAGTAGTAGAACACTAACCCTGAAACTGTAATGTTTGTGGATCACTTGTCGTACATGCCATGTCTGAAAAAATCAAAATTCCGCATTGTATAGTACTATAATAGTAGTATAAATATCCTATTTGTAAAATTTGTGAAGCATTTTGCGATTCAAAATTAAAGATTCTTGGAATTGAAGGTATTGGCTGTAAAAATATATAATACATAATTATATAAAACTTCTTTCATCTTCAGGTAACCTTCTGTATTTGCATAATTGATTATAAAAAGATGAATTGTTATCACATCTGTTTCAAACTGCCTAACGGTATGTAGAGTTTAAAGAAGGACGGATTTACTGTACAGTACACTTGGTATTCTTTTTTACACGCGTTTATAAATAAAGAAGTTAGATAATCAGTCTGGCAAGAAAATTTATAAGCAACACCACGCGTTCTATTTTACGTTGCATATTTATTGCCTAATATTCGTCTGGCAATGGAAAACACTCGCCAGATTGTAATTCGGAAATATATAGAACTAGCAGAGGGTACCCGCGTTGCTGGGCAATAGAATAGGGCACATGCCTAACCCTAACCCTAAGTAACCCTGCCCTAGTCCGGTCCCCCATCAATCTGTCTAAAGCTTCTATATAATATGACAACTTCGAAATTGGTGCATATGGATTCTTCCAGCCTCAAACGACGCGTTTCTTTCTTCTCAAAATACACTTTCACTATCAGAGCCATCCCAGACACACGTTTGTAATTGTACACTGGGCAATAGTTTACAAAAATAAAACAGTTGCGTAATTTGAAATTCACAGCACGTCGTATGCCTAAAAATGAAAAGTATATATTATCCAGTCTTCTTCATTCACAACTCGTTGACGCTAGCGTGTGCTTTGTTTGGCTGTTGTTGGCTTGTGCGTATCTACTAGCTGCTCGCTGTAGGTTTATCGATCCAAACGCTGCGCTGTCGTTTCACTCCAACGTCTCACTAACGATCGACTATTTTTAGACGCCTACGTCTCAGGCGGCTAAGCCAATCAGGTGCGACTCATAGATACACTAAGCTCATTTCGGGGGGTGGTACAGACAGACAGACAGACAGACACACACACAGATTTTCCCTTTTATATATATACATAATTCTACTAAATGGGCTAGACACGAAAACAGATTGTCTGTCTGTGTTGAACTGCAGAGGGTTATCCGGGTTATATTGTGGCTCTATAGTTTGGGTATAAAACACAAAAGCGACTCATTTCAGCGTCACCTGTTTTCACGGCTACCATTTAAACAAAACTATACTACCGATGCAATTGACTACAGCTGTATGCAAAGATGGTATTGTGAATGGATTAATATATATATAATTTTATTGATTTTAGCTAACTTCTAAGTTTTGTATTGAAAAGTAATGGAATTATCTTACTGTCTTTTTGTAAGCTATTTTTATATTATTCTCTAAATTCTCTCCACAAAACTTGTACACCGGTAATCACTTGAAATCACTTTTGTGTGTCGGCAACTCACACGTTTTTTCCTTCACGAAGAACTATTCTTTTCTAGCTGGGGACAATCCGAGTCAAGCCATTGAATTGCTTAATTAGAGATATTATCTCACAAAATAACGGGCATACCTTTATAAAACCGTACGTACATATGTAAAAATTATTATATTAGTAGGGAACTTGATTTCAGATGGACTTGTAGTCTATGCAAAAACATTGATAGTTGACCGTTAACAATGTAAATACTGATACACATTATTTTGTGCAATATTGTATTCTACTAACATGAACCGCGCTGCCATATTAAGATTGGGGGGGGGCAAACTTCGCCATATAGGGGCCCTGCGCAGCCAACAGGGGCCCCTGTGCAGTCAAGAAAGGGCCATGGGTAGCCAGGAGGGGCTCCTGTGCAGTCAAGAGGGGCCCTTGTGCAGCCAATAGGGGCCCCGTGGTGCAGCCAAGAGGGGCCCCTGTGCAGCCAAGAGGGGCCCCTGTGTAACCAAGAGGGGCCCCTGCGCAGCCAAGAGGTGCCCGCCCCATAGTGCACTCCAGAGGGGCCCTACCAGTGCAATCAAGAGGGTCTCTTTGAAGTCCATAGGGGGCCCCATCAGTTTCCAGAAGCCTCTTCTACTGATAAAACAACAGGGAATTCCGTTTTAACCATAGCCTAATATATTTGGGACATTGAAAGGGACCCACGCTCTTAGGATTATTGGGGAGCAGGTGCCCCCCCCCCCACCCAGCAGCGCGGTCCATGAATAATTTGCGAGGTAGCTCGGTTGTTTCGGTTGGCTGTCACACTGTTCGTTTAGTGTGATACTGGATCTTCCAAGTAACGCTGGAAAATAAAGTGTATTCCGCTAGTGCACGCTTATACTACTAAACAGTAGTATAGTTATTTAAGCAGCTTAGAATACAGTGAGGAAATAACAATATGCGTAAAGATGCCCTTGTGAATCCCAATCGTTTTTCTGGATCACGAATAGTAAGGGCATATTTTTGCTTATTTTCAGGTGTACCATTGATTCAATTGGATGCTTTGAGGGAAAAGCAGTCGGACGAAGTGGCAGCCCTTCGTTCGGAATTGCCAAATGAAATCGATATACACCAAAGGGATTTGATTGTAAGTTGTTTTGAGCTTTTGGAAATATGTCCAATTCCCCAGAAATGTTCTTGTGTATAAGTAAGCCGTTCATTCGATTGCGTATTTCGGTGTGTTTCGTGTTCTTTAGAAGCGAATCGCTGAACGACAGATGGAAATCCTTCGCGAAATGGACGCGGAAAGTCGCGAAGGGGAACACCTGGGCCAATACGAGGAGGGTCTGGTCGGGAGTTTGTTGGATACTCAAATCACTATCTCGGACACGGAAAGAGATGAGATCTGGAAAGAGCACGAGAAGAATATGGTTCGACTGCGAAATAGGTAGAGAAGCTGCTTCGATCTACAGTACTGTTAGATGACAATTATGGTAAACTAGCGGAGGTACCCGGCTTCGCTCAGGTGATACATAGGACAATAAAATATCAGGAAACAACCACATTTTCAAGTAAATAATTTATTCTGACGATTTAGTAGGAAATGGCAGAGAGGAGAATTATGTTGAGAAATATTGTCTTTGGATCGAATCACCGTCAACCCATGGCGCGCTAATCGGCTTAAAACCTGCCTAGTCATAAAAAACACAGTAGAAGTAACCTCTTGAAATGTAATCAATTTTATTTATGAATTCCGAGGTATACTACTCTCAAATTTCTAGTGTCGTAAAATATAACCGTAGGATGTTTTTTACATATCGCATGTTTTACCTAGTTTTAAATAACTTAAAACTTTTTATTTCTATTATAAAATAATTAATATACACTAAAAAATATATTTAAAACAAGGAAAAACATCCACAGGAACCTGCTGATTCCAAATCTGACCTTAGATTTTCTCTGGGATCAGCCATTCAAAATTGATGCACACACACACACTGATGTCCACAAGTGCAGGGGCCTTGAGTTTCCGAAAAGACATCGATGTTGGAAAGATGTCTTGATAAAGGTTTTTCTCAGATACGATATACTCATGCCTGTCATATCTACTGAGAAGGTAATTTAATAAAAAGTAAGGGTGATTTAATATCAAGTAAGTGTGATTCAAAAATCGATAATTCTTATTTAATTGACAAACTGGAAAGCAGTACGAGATAATCTTATTGTATTTTAATATCCCAAGTTGTTTGAAATCGTTTGAGGCGCTACTTTTATATTCAACTTTTGCTCAAGTCGACATATCTTTTCACGTTGGAACAGAACCAGAGCAATTTCCGCTGCATTTTAATTCAGTACTTCCGCGCGCCGTAACCTATTGTATGTCTTGTTGTGGAAATATTTATTCTATTGTTGCCAGTTTTGTCCTCTGCTGCAAGTATTAATCACTTTTTGACAAACCTAAAACGCTACTTGCTTTGCTATGGGCCTCTTTTCGCACCCCTCTTAGGTTCACGAACTTTCACGTTGGACGAAGAAATTATAGAAATATGTAATTGAACAGGGATCAGGTTAATTAAAATTAAATTAGACTTATTAATTTTCAAATTATACTATCTTGATATTACAACAGCTTTACAAGATTTTAAATCACGTTTAGTTTGTATTAAAGTAACTTTACAGGTTCTGTGTTGAAAAGGTGTACGATTCTAGGTGAGCACCCTTCTATGATGGAAAGTGGTGCCTACTGTTTGTTAGTCACAGATACCAGTACAACTCCTTAGTCTACACGACTGAATGACTGCAATGTTCAAAAAGCAAGACTATAACAATGTACGAGTTTAAACGTGGCATGGAGTATACTGCATGCATGTATTTACCAATCGTATGTTCATTTAAGTATAAAAATCAGCAGAAAATATAGAGAATCTGTATGCACATCTACTAACTCCCATTGTCAATTGCTTCACAGCCTCACCCTGACACAATTACGGCAGACATTGATCTATGAAGAGGCGTCAACCAAACGGAAGATTGCTCAGATGGAGAAGCTGAAGAAGAAGCAGTCTACCGAGAAGAAGGTGAGGATAGTATATGGAAATTCCAGTAGAGAATGTCATTGGTTGTACTCTCAGTAGTATAGGTTTAGTCCTTTCTGGACCACTTGTTTGAGGGCGGTTGTGTTAGGGTGAGGCTAGACCACCCCCTCCCCCACATTTACTAAGACTTCAGTTTTATTCAGGTTGGACATAGAAAAAGTTTTGATAAAAAGTTGACAAAATCTACAGGATTTGTTAAAAATTGTACACTCTGGCGTATGCAGTTTTTTTCAGAGTTGTGCTTTTTGTCAAAATTGTGATTGTGTTTATAGGGTGAGGCTAGACCAGTAGGGTGACACTAGACAAGTCGAAACTTTGCGTTGATAGGGTGACCGTAGACCAGTAGAAACTGTGAAAAAGTTAGAGTTTTATTCAAGTTGGACATAGAAAATGTTTTCATAAAAAGTTGACAAAACCGAAACTATTTACAGGATTTGTTAAAAATTGTACACTCTGGCGCATGCAGTTTTAATCAGAGTTGTGCTTTTTGTCCAAATTGTGATTGTGTTCATAGGGTGAGGCCAGACCAGTAGGGTGGCACTAGACCAGTCGAAACTTGGTGTTGATAGGGTGACCATAGACCAGTAGAAACTGTGAAAAAGTGTTGTTTGAAATTGTACTAAGTCCAGAACGTTGTCTACTGTGTTCATAGTT